>JBBPDI010106762.1:0-10017 GCA_037974545.1 Cucumis variabilis
ATTAATTTTGTATTGATTCAATAACAAATTCAGTTCCTACAATTTAGACATAGTTTATAAAATTTCAGTTTGAAAATATTTAAAAATTAATCTTATAATTTTATCAAACAATAATCGTTGATGGTTACAATCAAAATAATACAAATTTTTCAAACAAAAGAATAAGGAGATGTTTTAAATCAATCAAACTCCATATCAAAAAAAATTAAATATCACGAAAATGTTTAATTTCTAAGCTAGGTATAATTTAAAATTTTTAAATAGATATTTTTCTTTATAATTAAATTTTTTTTATTATTGTATAAATTATTTATAGGAAAATTTACATAAATAGAATAAAATAGAAAGTATTTAAATCCTATCCAAAAAAGAAAAATATAGATACTTTGGGTTAGGTTGAAATTTTAGTTATCCATTTTGGGCTTAGATCAAAACTTTGCTATGAACCGTAAATAGTTTGCAAATTCTTCTATTTTCAAAAATCTCCCTTGTTTATATTATATAATTACAAATATTTTACTTTACTAACTTATAATATTTGAATATCTTAGAAAAAATTAAAATTATATACTATTTTAAACTTTCAACTAAATTTTTTACATTTTTTCATATAATTAAACACAATTTTAAAATTTTAAATTTCACATTTCACATAGTTCATGTTATTTCTAGTATATATAAATGTGATCTATACGTTAGATTAATGTGTATAAACACAATAAATATTCATTTAATATTCCATAAAAATTTATTGAACTTATAACTTATTAAATTTTTGGTTTTCTCTATTGCTTTTACTTGCTAAAATTACTGATATTATAATTATTCATTCAAAATGTTTTAAAAAAAACTTTTCATCAACTTATCGTTTTTCAATTTATTTAAATTAAGAATGTCAATATCTAAATTACAAAATGTTTTTAAGAAAAAATCTTTAAAAATTTTACTTATAAAATATAGTGTATAGAAAAAATATATACAAGCCTTGGAATTGGAATAAGTTGCATTGATTGTTAAAAGTTGTATTGTCACTAAACTAACAATGAGGAATCCATTAAATAAGTAATAGTATATTGACAATACCAAATAATAATAGTGATAATAAATATTATAATTGTTGGAGAGTTGAGCTACATGCATCTTGTACTCAATGCTTTGGCCCAAACAATGACAATGGTAGGTTATCTCTAGAAAAGAGAAGCTAGAAGGTTACATGGTTATTTTGTTGGAATATTTGATCTTATCAATTACAATGGTAGGGTATCTCTAGCAACTTTTAGAGCGTTGCATATGGAAGGATGTGACAAAAAATTAATAAGATTTATAGTAAAAAAGTTCTCATTGCACGTGATCTATTATCTTTTAATCTGATAATGCCTTTAGTCTAGAAAAACATATGTTTGTTTTTCAGGTTTCAATTGTTTCATAGATTGAATCCATCCATTTGAGTCTTGTTTTTATGAACATAAAAACCTACTATTTGAATAAGATATACATCTTCTGAAATTTAAATTGGTGATATCTACTTCCGTTCCATGAGCTCCCTTACATTCCTGCATTGAACTTGTCCTTTCTTTGGCTAAATATAGCTTGGTGTTTCATAAAAGAACATAACTTGGATATGATAGTTGATGTTTCAAAAATTAGTGATTTGACTCACAGAAGTCCTGAGTCGTGTCCATTTGTTTTTGTTTTCAATTATATTCTTAATTATTTTAGAAACCAAGCATCAAGAAAGTCATAGTTTGCGACGAGAAACTAAATTATACATCTAGGTTGGACTGCTATGTTGCTCTCTTCCAAACAATTTGGATTCATTGTGCTGACAACATCTGTTGGAATTATACATATACGCTTTGCATCATGTTTAGAAGGTTTAGATTCTATTGATTATGTCCTTTTATTTTATTTTTTATTTTAAATGTCTTTTGATGTGTTTCTTATTGGTTAGGTTTTATACAATATCTTAGTGATACGTTGTCATTTTTTTTCTTCTTCCTTTTAACTTGTGCAGTTTATTGGTTTTATCTTATGAGGATGTGTTGCCTGCAGTGTATTTATGCATTAACAAAATTGTTGTTGACCATGAAAACATGGTTTTGTTAACTTTATTCTCTATAAATTATGTTTCAATAATAAAAAATTTACATTGTGTTTTTGGATGGTTTATGTTGTTACTTGAAGGCTTGACAAAGAACTTCAAGAACAGCTCAAGTCCTCGCAAGAGTAGTTGTTTAAGTTTAACTTTCTTTTGTCACTCGTTCTTTGGTGTTGTCATTTTCTCTGTGAACAAGGAAACCTTGTGAAATTAGTCTGACTACGTACTGTAGTTGACCAAGTTCAACTTTTGTATGTTACTCGGTCCTTTGGTTTTACAAGTTTTGCTAATGACTACAAAATGTTTCGCTTGGTCTTGACTATGAAAGAGATAAGAGATTTTCTAAGGTATGTAAACTCGTAAGAAGCTTTAAATACCCTCCAATTTGTATAGTTTTTTTTATATATTTTTTGTTATTTCAGGAGCTTTCTGTATATTTTCGTCCCCTTTTCTCATTTATATCTTCTTTTTGTACTAAAAATTTATGAAAAAAAAATTGAATTCAGTCATTCAAAGAAATGGTTGCTATATGCATAGTAAAGGATCCAAAGAAACGACCAAGTTCTGAGAAGCTCCTAAAATTCTTCCTTGAGAGGGAGAAAAAGTAAAGAAAGATAAATTAAAGTGTTTAGTATAACTTTGAGTAAACATATCTACCTAAGTTGAATCATTCACATATGGGTTCACCAACATATATTGTTGTGCATTTATCTTCTCTCCTTATTAACATCAATAGCTCTATGTTATTTATGTTTTTTTTCAATGAATTAATTTTCCATTTGGTCATTTATTACTTTATAACCTAGGTGAGATTTACTATTTTATAACTAGGTAGGAAATTCATGGGAAGAAAATGAAGGTTTTGTTTCTTTATTCACTGTATTGTTTGGGATTCAAAGCGTATATTAATTGTGTCTAAGAGGAAATATTGTGACCACATTAATTTTGCAAACTAAGCTTCTACTGTTTGTATGATTTTCATAGGAAACTAATACAAACTTCGATGAAGTGGTGGTTGTTCCTAAAGAGCTTCAGGTAATTTTATTTCTTATACATTTGGGTTCCTTTTTTATTAATGTATTTAGATATCAACATACTGAATAAGAAAGTGGTTTTATTTTTGTTGCTTAAATGTGGGGCAAGGAGCTTGTGATTCATATTCTTATGTCACTTTGTAGTACCTTTGAATTTGAGGACCTCAACTATTAGAAATTTGGGTTTTAACGATGCAAAATTTGTATTATAAAAAGTTTCAACAACACAATTTTTATGTCATTGAAGCCCCTGTCAATAAATGCTATTTAACGACACGTTAAAAAAAATGTGTCGTTAAAAAGAGGCTTAGAGACACCAAGATTGTGTCATTAATACTCTTACCTCGACCCAACAAATGTGTCACCGTTATCTATCAGTCGACACGAATATATTGTGTCAAAAAAATGTGATTTCACACACTGTTCCTGTTTGTAGGTACACCTCGTTAGCCACCATAGATTGAACACATGACCTCTTAGTTAATTTTTTAACTTTTTACCACTAGATCAACCCATGATAGTTATGACATTGTTCCTGTTTAATAAAGCCTTATATGTCGACACTTGTTTGGTGTCGTTATTTTTTAAGTCACAACATATTTTTTTATATATAAATGATGGATATAAATAAATTAAATACACACCCACATATATGTTTAGAAAGATTTTGTATTGATAATAAAAAATATAAATTACATTCTTGATAAAGGTTTTATAATAATCCAAAAGATAAATTAATTGTAATACATGTATGTGTGACCTAATCTAATAAAAACTAACTCATAAATGGACTTGATCGATCTCATGGTCCACAGATTCTTCAACTACTTGCAAATTTGGTAAGCTCTTTCAAATGGCAGACGAAAGGTTGTGAGAGAGAGGAAAAGTCATGAAGAGCATTTGCGAGAGAAAGGAAAACGTCGTCAGAGAGCATTTGCGAGAGAGAAAGACAGAGACGTTATGGGATGAAGTAAGGGTTTTTTTTTTCAGTTGTGGTTCCAAAGAGGGATGAAAGCATTAAATTATTTTTTTTAAATAAAAAACGTATGAATGGAGGAAAACATTGAATTTTTATTAAGTGATTTTTAATGACACAGAATTTATGTCGATAATTAACGACATGACAATTGTGTCAAGAAAACTCAATTTGTGTCGAGAAAATTGTGTTACAAAAAATTTCATATTTTTATTTTTAAGGACACATTTTATTCCCTCCCATCCTTTTTTTTTTTTTTTGATTTCAAGTGTCAATAAAACTCATATTTCTAAATAAATTTATTCGACGGTAGTGGCTAGATTGGTGGGTTTAACAGCGAAGGGGTTGTTGTGGTGACAACAACCACAGTGGATGGAGTACGGAATCGACAACAATGGGTGGCAGAAAATTGGAAGGCAAAAAGGTTCTTCATAACGACGTGGTAGCCCACTTTGTTTGATGGGAAATTTTTTGCATTTTTGTTAGAGAGAAAAAAATTTGTATCAAGATTTCGTTCAACACAACAGTGCTTTTGCTTGAGAGAAAATTTGAGGTTCTCATTTAGTTTTGATTGCGTGAGAAAGAGGAAATTAAAAAAATTTGAAATTTGAGGTTTTTCTATTTGGAAAATATTTATTGACACAAAAAATTTATTGTTAATTAATGACACAAAAATTGTGTCAAAACAAATTAAATTGTGTCAATGGAATTGTGTCAAGAAATAGTCCGTATTTTTATTTTCAACGACACAATTTATCTCACCACACCAATTTTTTTATTTTTAACAACACAATGTCTTGATTAGTAGTGTCATTAAAATTCATTTTTCTAGTAGTGCTCACTGATATTGAGTTTGCATTACCGTCTTGCAAGGAACCACAATTAAACCTTTGGAGTTATGGCACAACTCTTCGTGCACCTCGAAACATGCATGGTGGTACTACTAGGTAATAATAATTTTGACCTTTGTTGCTGATTTGATTCTAGATGCTATAGACACTTATTTCTCTTGGGTACTTTGTATAATTAAGAAAATATTCTTAGAAGTAAGTTGCTTCAATCTAGAACTGTTGGGAAGAAAGTTTATATCTATTTTATTGTTTGTGCTTTACTTGTTGTTAATGTAATTTAATTGTATACTTGTAAGTAATTGTTATGCAACTGAATAACAAATTTTGGGTTAAGTTCGAAGCTTTTCTTCGTGGAGCAAGAGCCAATTCTTGTTATATGTTTAAATCCATTTTACTGAAATTGCTTTCTTTTGCTAGTATTAGCATTGCTTCTTATTTTTTAATAAAGCTCAAGTAATATGATGTTTCGTGATTTAAAAAGGTTTTCATTTTTATATCTTATTTTATTATTTTAACTTTCATCTTCTCATCTAAAACTCTTCTCTATGCATAGTATTCTTAATGTCGGATAAGGTGTCTCTATTGATTTTTAATGTTGAATTTCCTTGTTATTAGTTGTTTCATCACACCGATTGATATATACTTCAAGTTTGCTCCTTTATTTATTGTGAACATTGTCAGGAAACTCACTAACAATAAGCAGTTTCTATTAACTATGTTTTTGGCTAAAGTTCATTAAACAAGATATTTCACTGAATTAAAGCATTTATTAGAGCTCATCACAAGTTCTTTACCTGTTACTGAATTGTACAGGTATATAATCGTTGTGTCATCACTTAATTTGGAAAATAGTTGAATCGGCTACGTATTGAGATTGTTGTTTATTCATTTTGCTTTGTATCGATGAAAATTTCTATGATATTTTGTTAACCGGGTACACAATCTGCTTATTATCTAAGTGCACGACTTATTAACTAGATACATTACAGGTTAATTCCACCTAATTTTTATTGTCACGGGTCCAGAGGAAAATATCTTTTGAACGTTGGTCTATTGGATTGCTCATCAATAGAGAATTTGCTTTGTCCTTGTTTTTGGGGTGTGCAGTTCATAGATGGAGAAACGATGGTATCACCAACATGTTAGACATAGCTTGTGTTACGTGATGAGTTATATGCCTCAGGAAGCTCTAGGAGATGCTATGAAAGCCCAAGTGGAATCACCAGATTGGCCAACTGTGTATGTTCAAGCTGCTACTCTTTTCATCCTTGGAATGGAAAATGATACACAAGAAACTCTGAGAGATAGAACATCCCTGGAATTCAAAAAATTATTAAAGGTATGTTGAAGAGAATTCTATTTGATATTTTATTATTGCTGCAGACCTTCGACATTCAAGAAAAACAAAAGGAAAAAAAATCATATTATGATTGTGTAGATTCATGATTGCTCATTATGGACTCTGATGGAAATAGAAACTACTACTGGCAATGCAGATAACACTCCAATTGAACACTCTCTAAGACTTAGAAGTACATATACAAAATAAGTTGGCTCGTTGTGTAATCTTTTCTTGAATTTCTGCCATTGTTCGTTTAGTAGAATCGATGCTATCTTCTTCTGTGCTACAAATTTTGGACAGCATAGAATAGCTAGGATTAAAACATTTCAAGCCAGTGAAGCCTTTGGGATCTGGTGGTACTAGCAGGTTTGTTTTTTCCTCATTTTTACTAGTTTTGTTCAGAATGAAACGATGTTAATTTATTGAACAAACCTTTATATCAACATGAAGAAATCTGGAGTATTTATTATTTTAAAGAGAGATATATGCATTGTTCATGTTGATACATCTGCATTGTAAAAAGAGATCTGCATTTCAACATCTGCATTTATTGAACAAACCTTTGTATCAACATCACACATCTGCAGCATTTTAAACCAACATGAACAAACATTGGTTTAGGTATTTTGAATTTCTTTTTGCAAGTTTTTTTATTCATAGTTTCAGATTGTTTATGGAGTATTTGAATAGGTTTTGAAGTCATTAATGGTTAGTTATCTTGAATTTCAAACTCAAATCTAACCTTTTAATTGTTTCAAATCTACAAGTTTGGGCCTTCATATTCCATCAAACACTTCAAATTTCTTATTATCTCAATCGTGTAGATTGTTGATAAAAGTTTTCATTGATCATTTTAGTTATGAGCTGGAAGTTTAAATAAGAAACAATTCCAGTTTTAAGACTTCAGACCTCTTGGTGACCAAGAGGATGAGGATATAGCACACACACTCCATGGCTATGAAACTTTTCTATAAGGTAACATTTATTGTCTCATGTTCATTTGGTATGTTATTCTATGTTGCTTACTTTGTAATACTATTCTATTTTGGAGCTATTTTGTCAATTGATTGTAAATTCTAACTGTAGTTGAGGATATGTGTGGAAGGTATCCAAATGCCACAGAGGTCAACATCTTTAGTATACCAGTTGTTCACTTGCAAGCAATTTCTTCCTTAGTTTTGGTATACCACACATGTTTTTTGTTATATAAGATAGCTATTATTATTGTTAATTTTGGAGTAGGCCACATATAGGAAATTTTAGTTGACTACATTGGATTGGAATTATGTAATTGTTGATGACATTGTTGAGATTAATGAAATTATTGTTGCAGTACTTATTATACTAAATTATTGGTCATTTTTTGTTGTGTAACGATTGGTTGGAGAGTTTATTTTGTTGATAGATATGTTTTATTTAAACGAATGTACGTAATGCAGGAAATATAAAATTTTGTATATTTAATATATTAATAAATTGTATACATGACGTTAAATACATGTCAAGTATATTATCTTACTTGAATTAAATATTTAATTTTACTTGACAGATAAATAGTGTCAAGTATACTATCTTACTTGATGGGCAAATAGTGTCAAGTATATCATCTTACTTGACGTGTAAATAGTGTCAAGTATAAGATCTTACTTGACGTGCAAAAACTGTCAAGTATACGACTTTACTTGACATGTAAAAGGCGTCATGTATACGACCTTACTTGAAATGTAATAAGCGCCAAGTGCGATAGATTCCTTGACGTTAATACAATGTCAAGTAAACATATACTTGATGGTTTTTTAGTGTTAAGTAATGTGACTATACTTGATAGTCGATTACTTGACACTTTTAAAAACATCAAGTATACATTTACTTGATACTGTACTAACATCAAGTAAACCAATTTCTATTGTAGTGGTTCCAAACTACGAGTTACTTGACAACAATCTAAATTTTATTGTTACTACGTAAAGCTTCAAATCATTAGAAACCTTTAAGACACTGCTCGATGAATGAAATGTTTTTTACCGATAACATTATGAGATAAGTGATAGAACTAAACTATGTGAATGATAGTTTTGAAAGTCCTAAGCAATGGAGTTATCAAATCATGTGAATTATGTGATATGGATCATGATTATGTGATAGTACTAGGCTATGCAAAATGGCTAGAATATCTCCTTGCACATGCTGTCATCCTAAGCGAGATGGCTAGGTGAGATGAGATGTAATAATGACATAATCGTTATCATATAACTACATAACTAAACATTTTATTATCTTTTTACATTTAATTTTCAACGTAATCTTTCCTTAATTTTAGACGTTTCCAAAATTAATTCCCAACATCTCTCATTGTCTCCTCACTCTATAAAACACATTTCACTCTTCATTTTTAGCAATATGAGAAAAATAAGAAAATTTTCTTTAAACTTTCTTTGTGAGATTCTGAGCAAAAAGTGTCTATTTGAGTTTTGAGATTCCAATTAATTTTTTGTGTTAAACTGATAGAAGAACAAGCAGTTGTTTTATCCTGGGAACTACGAGACGTAAGAAGTATGTTTGCACAAATGAGCAGAGTCGCGAAACATCTTAAAGAAAGTGAGATCCACGACTCAGCCTTCTAACTTGTTTATGTTTTGCAGTAGGCATTTTGACTAGGCGACAAGTGAATTGTGATCATTAAGCATTATGACCAGTAGGCAATTTGAATATGCAAGCTGACTACAAAATGCGTTTGTAACACCCCAAAACTTTTTAGGTATTTTTCTCAACTTAATTGTCAATTTTTATTAAGATTTTAAGGATTTTTGGGTGTTATTTTTATGGAGGTTTGGTGAGGGAGAGAAATAATTTATAGAAAAAGAAAAGAAAAAGAAAATGAAGAATAATAATATTATAATATAATAACAATAATATATTAATATTTTTCCTCACTCACACGCATCCTAGGATAATTTCCATAAGATTATCCAACATAAAAAAAATTAAGTTGAGCAAGCTTAACTCTGGAGTTCCTATGATTGAGCCACCAAAAAACAAGATGCACCTTGTTGACATAGCAGTAACTTCTGATTCTTTTAAGTCTTTCTTGACTACATTCATGTCCTTAGGATCCTTTCATTCAAATATTATATCGGTTCATTCATGTCTCCATCTTAAACGCTCAAGGCATTATAGGGTATTTTTTTTATACTCACCCTTTTCTATATTTAACTTTTCAGACAAAGGTAAAGAAAAAGGTAAGTTGGCGAGCTACAAGGACCCATGACCGGTCATAAGGGAATTGCTTGGTTTATGCTTCCGCAATTTTTTTAGTAAATTACGATAATTAGATTAATATAAATCCAGCTTGGTTATGAAAAATTCAGGTGGTTATAACCTACCCTTCCCTTCCCTCTCTCTCCTCTCCCACCACAAGGAGTACTATAATTTTAAACTCACCATTCCTGGAGTAATTGTCTACAAATTTAAGATAAACTTTTCTTTTTCGAGGTGAAATCATTCATGCCATGTTTTACTAAAATACTCTTTTTCCTCAATACTTCCTCCTCATTTTTTCATGTTCATGCAAAATCCAACAATTGTTTTAATTTTTCATTTTCTATTTTCTTTCTTCAAATGCATAGTCATTTAGCTTTGCTTGGTTGCTAGTAAGGATGAGTGGTGAACCTAAGGTCTTAATCTATAGAAGTATGTGAAGAAGACGGTAGAGAAAT
>JBBPDI010106770.1:0-10017 GCA_037974545.1 Cucumis variabilis
AAACAAGTAATTCAATTAATCTTGCACTAATTGATATACTTAAGGTAAATTGCTTACAAAGATTGAATAAAAAAAATTAAAGATCAAGAATCAAAATTACAAGAATTACTAAAATTGAATCAAAGGTCTAATTTTTTATACAAATGATTGATGATTTCAACATAAAATACATCAAGATCATTAGAGAAGAATCAAACCCTAATCACAATAAAAAATTAAACTAATGAAATTCTCAAAGATTAGAATCACCTAAGTCCAAATTACCTCAAGAAATTAGTCTTGCATCTTCAATAATTTTGGAAAATTTGTTGAAGATCCAAAAATTACAGAATGAGGGTAAAAAATTTAGAATTTGGGAGAAATTGAGAGTGATTTTGGAGGGAAGAGTGAATTGAATGAGTAACTAGGGATTATTTGCGGTATTTATAGGAAAAATTGGAGAGTTATAGCAAATGAGCCCAAAATTACATTCTAGCCTATTCCTACTTAAAAATCACGAAAAATGGAAAATTTTCATAAATTTGGAAAATAATTACAAAAGTGCCATGAAAAAGTTGAAGAAAAAATGAAATTACGTTGGCTGGGATTCGAACTCGGATGGCTTAGGGGAACGTGTGAGGAGAAGATGCCACGTGTCGCGTGGAGAGGAGTCGTGATCTGAGGTGGGGCGTGGAGGGGCTAACATGGGTCAATCTTTTTCAATATTTACCAAAATGCTTCCTTATGTTTAATTTGACCGTTCTTCTTCGTTTGAACTATGAATTAGGTGATTTTCATGTTGTTGCGTTCGTATTGAAATCTACTTTCATATTCTGCATAGAAGTATAAAAATAACGAATATATGCATAATAAGAATTGAGAATAAACTATCTTTAAACGGGTCAATATTTGTCTCAACAAGGAGCTTAACTTAAATGGAATTTCTATGTTCCCAAGGACAAAAGGTCTCAGGTTCAAATCCCCCTCAAGTTGTACTTAAAAAACCTTTTAAAAAAAATATAATAATCTTCGTTGTCATTAAGGATATAGTATTGAAAGAGAAATAATATTTAAATGAGACTATATTGGAAATTCTCATGAAATTATAACTAATTAATTATTATTTTAATTTATAATTTTATATTGTAAATTAAGTAGTTGAATTAATTTAATTAGGAATTTCATATAATTATATAATATGTTGATAGTGAAAAAAATTCAACATCAACTTAGTGGATTTATCCAACTTTTCATCTTCGAATGGATTAGGGTGAATTTCCACTACCACTATAACTATAAGCTTAATAGAATTTAAAATGTCAAATTCGTGTTAAGTCACTTCATGCCTTACTTGTACGATAACTTATAAATAAATGAGAATTAATTTGGATTAATTTATAATACCACTTGCTTAAATTTAGTGTCAATTAAGCAAATCTCACAAAAAAGAAAAACTCAACTGGTTCTAAAATAACATTGTAGCTCCCAGAAATTAATTCTGGGTCCAAGAGAATAGTAGTAAAGATTATGTGGTTGTCTACGGCTTTGTAAATTGAAAAAGAAACAATCTCAAATTAGTAGACTAAATGAGCTTTAAAAGTATATCTTTCAAACTTTTGTTTTTGAATTTATATAAAGCATGTTTAATCCTTTATTTTAATAGGATGATATATCTATATCCTTTAGCTCCGACTGCATGCTTAGTCTGCTTAAAATGGATGATTCTCAGCACGTAGCCACCAATTATACGCACACAGAACTAAAACTGCTCTCTATTTCCAGATTCTCCTTTTAGCACCTCTCACCAACAATACCTCCTAAACCCCTTTGACAAATCTATTACGATCTGACTGGATAGCCCAAACCCCCACACACAATTAAGCCATATATCCATAGCATATACAACTTAGCCTTACCACCCACCATCACTATCGTTAATACTACATGGCTATACTTTTGGCCCTTCAAACACAACCAAAAATAACTAATGCGACATGCTTTTGTTGAAATTTAATGCATTTAATTGGAGCAAACGTTGTTAAAAAAGATTACAATAATGTTTACTTACAAATTTAAAACCTATAAACTTACAATGATATTTTCCTTTTTCTAGTTTGATTAATTCAATATAATCAATTGCAATTAACCTCACAACATTTCCTTTTGCATAAATTGCAAAAACCACCCTGAAGTATGGTGGTAATTGCAATTCCAACACTTTTAAACTATTATACAAATGTTCAAATTAGACCCTTAAACTTAAATTAGTTATAGAAATTAAACCTCCAAATAATAAAATATTAAACACTCAAAATAATACAATTGTTACCACTTTATGTAAGTTCAATAATCTAATTTTTAATAAGTTTAAATGAATCAGTTTTTACTATTAAAAGTTTGAGGGTATAGTTGTAACTACCACTAAACTTTAGGGGTGGTGTTTGTAATTTAGCTATGTTTTTCTTTCTAAAAACATAATAATATGTTGCGTTGACATGCAGAGTGGTCATTTAGCACAGCCTTAAGAAAAGAGCAAGTTCACTTGGATAAAACAAGAGACGAATTACATTTTATGAAAGTAATAGTAAATGAATGTAAATTAAACTTTCCAACATAAAACGGGTCTTCTAAATATATTTTGGTCGATTTAATTTTCTTGTTCAGGCTATGAAAAGACATGATATTAGTTATACTTACTAACTGAACATACATAAGAAAGTAACTCATAATTCTATAGTCAATGCTATTTAAACAATACTAAAAAATCAAAACAAAAATATAAAACTCAATGTTCAATATGGGGGAGAACCCATGAATAATCATATAGAAGAATCCAAAACATCTACAAAATTAGTAACCAACATCTAAAAGCACACCTACTTGCCCCATCTACCTAGCCTCTACAACAGTAACAGTTAATTCATTGGTGGTAGAACTAGAAGCTTCATTATTGCTTGAAATAGAATCCTCTTTAAGTGAATCCATTTCCATGCAATATATTGGTTGTTTTGGTTGCATCAACTTCAAGGCACTCTCACAAATTAGCATTGAAATCACATCTGATATGATTGGTCTATCTTCTGGCTGTTGTTGCAAGCATAAAAGACTAACATGGATGCATCTCAATACTTCAGATAGAGTATATGACTCTCCAATTGAGGGGTCAATCAATTCCAATGGTCTTCCTTCATTCCATAATTTCCATGCAAGAGAAAAAGAAAAATTACACCCCCTTAGTTGAGGATTGTGGTCTAAGAGAAATCCAGAAAGAATGTAATTTACATGTCCGATGAGATTGAGAGTTTGGTTTGAACGATAAAATCCTTGATTCTTCTGTCCACTTATAATTTCTAATAGTAGTATGCCAAAACTGAATACATCTGATTTTATTGAAAATTGTCCATCTATAGCATATTCTGGGGCCATATAGCCAATGTAGGTGAAAGTAAAAACACTATAATATATGCAGAAAAAGAAAAACTCGTGGATCATCAACAATGGTAGTTTTGTGAAGGTGTATAAAAAGTAGAGATAATTACTATGTTCCAACGACTCTCCTAGTATTTCCTTCAGTTTGATCTCCACCAAAAGTTCTAGCCATTCCAAAATCTGAGATTTTAGGGTTCGTGTCAATGTCAAGCAAGATATTGCTTGGTTTGAGATCTCTGTGGATAATCCTCAATCTAGAATCTTCATGAAGGTAAAGAATCCCTCTAACTATAATATTGAATCGCTTTGACCAATCTAAGAGTTTCCTTCCATTAGGATCTGACAAAAATCATAAAGAAGACAAGTTAGTAGTTGGTACAAAAAGAAAGAAAATAATGGAACACTGGAGATTTGGAGTTATTTTATATTCAAACCAAATATCAAAGAGTTCAAGCTCTTATTAGGCATGTATTCATAAATCAACATTTTTTCTCTCTCTTGGATGCAGCAACCCAGAAGCTTTACAAGATTCCTATGCTGAAGTTTGGCTATAAGTTTTACTTCATTCTTGAATTCATTAGTTCCTTGTCTTGAATAGTTGGAAAGCCTTTTCACAGCAATTTCTTGTCCATCTTTCAGTTTACCCTGAAAGTTCATTGACAAAAAGTTTTTATAGTCAATCAATGACATATAATTGTGATCATCAGTTTTGAAATATATTATTTTAGTACACTTCAATTTTACCCAGAATACTGCACCAAAGCCACCTTCTCCAAGTTTGTTAGAGTTTGAAAAATTGTCTGTAGCATTTGATACTGTTGACAGGTCAAATAACGGGAGCTCCAAGTCTTCCTCTTGTACATCAAGTTTCTCAACTGTTTCCAAAAGGCCAATTTTATTGTGACTTCTCAGCCCAGAATGTAAATCAAAACAATTAAGGGTGTGTTTGGGACTGATAGTTAGGGCAGCGGTGTTAGAAACGATTCAGTTTCAAAAAGTTTACCTTCGAGGATTTTCCTTCTTTTGATAATGTAAAATCCAACCAAAACCAGAGCAGGAATTATAAGGAAGGTAGCAGAAACAATAACGCCAATGATAACCAAATTCTCCTTCGTTGTGTCTTCATTTCGACATTTCAAAAATCAGAAAGCACTTGAAACAGAGTCAGAGAGGATATGGCAAGAAAATTATGGCAGAGAATAAGAAACATACCTAACTCAGAAGCGAGCATTCGAACATACAAGTCTTGGCCACCTTTGATAACAACTTTAATATCAAGAAGATCATTTAACCAAATGGCGCACCCACTACCTAATCCTCCAATATCTGTATTTGCAAATGCCATACAAGAACAATTCCTCAAACATTTTTCCCTGCATTCACTTAAACTCATGCTTTCATTAACCCATGAATATGTAGTGTCAGGCAATTTCATCCCTGGTAACTTTGCAAACCCAACTTCATCCCAGCAATTCAGAGGCTTAGATCTAATACACCCTTCTGTATAATCCATTTGATTCCAATTCTCTTGCACCCTTGGCTGAAACCCTTTCAGACATTGACAAGCAGGCATATTTTCAATGTCACAATTCCCATAAGCACCACAAACGTTGTATGTGTCGCAGTAATCTCTTGGAATCGTGGCATATATCATCCAGTTTTTCTCAGCTTCTGACCACAGTAAGGCCTCTCTCCTGGACCTGGATTGGTTCAATACCATTCTACCAAGTGTTTAAGGGAACATGCAATTTAACCCAATACCTGTCAAAAGCTCAATCCAAAGAAGTACAGAAAATAGGAGATTGAAAATTGAATCAACTCCATAACACCTCATCATACGAGCCAAAAGAGAGAAGTCAGCCTAGAAAAGAGAATATTTTAGGCCATGTTCAAACCAGTGGTCGAGGACGATCCTTGCAAATAGAAGTGTTCAAATAATCCAAACAACTCGACCTAAGCAATCCAAAATGTAAATGTTGTGTTAGGTTAGTTTTGTTATTCCGTTGAGTTGGGTTAAACATTTTCTACTTTTGTCGATTGAGTTGGCTAAAAAGAACTTTGGGTTGTCCCAACCCAACTCGAATTACATATATATTAATAAAAAGTATTCATATATATCTTTTTTTTTGTTTAAGTGTTTTTTATTTATTAATTTATGAATTTTTAGTATTTTTATTTTATAATTGTTTTACATATCATAGATATTTGGTGTTTTATATTTGAATTTAACGAGATTTTAGTTATTAATCACGTGTTATCGATAAAGGAGTCTTTTCAAAAACATAACAAATCGGAAAAATATTTACACAATATAGAACAATTTCAAAAATGGAAAAAGCTCACAGACTCATAATGAAAATACAAAAAATGCCCTAGTCAATATGCGATTAATTGGTCACTCACGCACATAATATATTTGGTAAACGAATCTTGGCACACAATCGTGTAGACAAATCTAAACAATTGTGTACTAATGGCCACTCGCACACGTAATATATTTGGCACGATCTTGTACAAAAATTGGTTAAGATTTAGTACACTCGTGTACCAAATCTAAACGATCATGTACCAATATCACAACGATCTTTTTCAAGATCACGTAATATATTTGGTATACGATCTTGTACCAAAATTCGTTTAGAATTGGTACACGAATATCCCAACGATAAAAAAAATCGTGTAGCAAATAAATCTTTTATATATGTTACACGATCGTGAGAAAAACCTAAACAATCATGTATATCCAAATCTAAACTTCCAAAGATTTTTTTTAAGATACAATATTGTTTAATGATGGTGTACATTTATCCCAACGTTCAAGATCATATACCAAGAGCTTTTATATTTGGTACATGATCTTGAACAAAAAAATAATACAAGATTTACGATTAATTGAAAACAAACCAAAGATCATGATTTTGAAAAAATATAAAAGAAAAAATGTAAAAAAAGAGATGAAAGAAAATGGAAAGGAAAAGGAAAATTGGAGAAGAAGAAAGCATATGGAAATGAAGGACAAACCTGAAATATTTAACAAAATTGGTCGGCTTCATGGGCTTTTATGATTTTGTTACACGGGCTATAAATATTTTGGTGGTTTGTTTTATTTATGAAAATCAACCCATTGATAAACTTATATAACTAAAATTAAAAAAAAAAAAAGTTATTATAACCTATAACCCATTTCAATCCTACCCGAATTTTAAGGAATGGGTTGAAAACTTGATTTGGATCATTTGGATTGTCAATTCTGAAGGATCGAAATTCCCATAGCAAAAGGGTGTGAATGTCATGTAAATTGAATTCAATTTGGAAAACCACAGAATTCAAAGAAAAAAACAATCTCAATATGCTTTTTTGAAGAGGAAGAGGGAAAAACTAATCTCTGAAGTTTTTTCCTTGTTATTCTCATGGTGAGAATCACACAATAGAGGTGTGGGACGATTCTTTGATATTGTTTTGGTGAAGGAAAAAAACTTTTTATTTTTTAAGGAGAGCTTTGCAAAGAGATCGTGAAAAACCTAGTCATCTCTCTCTATATATTCTAAGCATTTAAGAGGGATGAAGGGGAAAGTTTTCGAATAACTCCTTGCCTCCACTAACGTGGAATAACTTCCAACGGAGTTATTTTATTAACTAAATTTATATTAACTAAAATAAAATTAATATAAATTTAAACCATATTATATGTCATATAATATAAACTTTATATTATATTATATATAATATAACCAATGATTTAGTTCTCTCATATGACTTATAGTTCTAATATGAATCAAATCTATTTTAATTTGATTCTATAGTTTATTTATGAATCTTATTTATATTGTTATTATTATTATTTGAATCATATTCAAATATTAATTTTTCTCATAAATACTTTACAGGAGAATTTTTTAAAATAGTAGATTTTACAAAATATTTACAACCTATAGCAAATTCTATCACTAATAGTCATTGATATGCTATAATGATAGAATCCAAAATTTTGCTATAACTTGTAAACATTTTAATATATTTTGCTATTTTTAAAAATTTCCTATATTGTAATGTAGTAAATGTATTATAATAATTGTATCATATACAATTTGTTTCCTTCAATCAGTTTGAACAATTCAAATTAAACCAAAATAAAATTTATTATCATTTATCCTTTTTGAACTAACAAGGGAACTTTATGGACCTTTATATTGAAGCTCCAAAGATATGAGATTAATTGATTAAACTCTTTAATTAAATTAATTTCTATTCATTAAATATCAGTCATTTCACTAAAGACTAACAGTTGCACTCTTTTTTTTGTAGATATACTTTTGTGTCCATTAGATATAACCAATCGAAGAGTGCATTGACTTTCACAAATTGTGTAAGTACAACTAGGTCCAAAATTACCGTTTTTCCCTTAATTACATCTAACTGCTTAAGTACCATCGATCCCTCTAATGGACAATAAGCTATAGTCTCACTATAAGTAAACTCTTCTCGGGCCAAGAGAGGGTGTGACGCCACATTTTCAACCCTTGGAATCAGCCTTTAAGAGAGCAATGTCTCTACTTACTCTATCTATAGAGAATGAGTGAATTCCTTCTTGAGTAGCTATGTTTCTAGCCCTCCAATTAGACAAATTCTCAAAATGGTAGGCATATTGAGCAGTGACATAGGCCACTCTCATCCATGCAGATCAAATGACTGCTTTTATATGCAAGAGTTCACAACTCACTTAGGATTCAAGTTAAGTTACCTATGGTCATCCTAGTGAAATGTGATCTCAAATAGTAACGGTGTAAATAAAAGTGACTATTCATTTCATGGTTCGGTCTTATACAAGATATTTGTATAGGATACACCAACTCTAATGTCTTTACTTGAATTATCAGGATCAAATCATTTGTAGCATTTTAGAACAATTGTTATAGCAACTACAAAGCAAATTGTATTCGTAGTATCTCTTATTAACACAATTTAGGCTATCACTTAATTAAACATGATCCACTTGTATGTCTTCACATACATGTTTAGATTACAAAAGATAACCCTAAATGTTAGTTTATTAATTTTGTGGGTTTATGCAACTAAATGTCAAATAAAATAAATATTTTATTTGACTAGATAAATAAAATACTTGTGTAATACAATTATACAAACTATAAGACCATGGGTTTTAGAGCATCAACCCCAACAAATCCAACCAATCTGAATTTTCAGGTTAGTTAAAAAACTTTCCTCAACCCAACCCAACCAGAATCATGTACATTGTGAAGCTACGTTCTGGAATAGAAGGAAGTTGTAAAAATACTAAGTATAATTACTAAGTGTTCTATGTGCCAGAAGTTAAAATGAATTACGAAAACGACGCGTTATGAAGAAAGGGCATGCATGCTAGCTAGGCGATGCGAGAAGGAAGGTTAGTATATGTTTTATGCTACGCGAGGAAGAGCCAGATGTTGGAAGAAAGTGAAAGGGTGGTGACTCATTAATTGAGATTAGTCAGCAAGATACGTGTTGGGTTAAAGTTAAGTATGATTAATATTAAGCCTACATGTGTAAGACATTAAGGAGGAGCTAACAACTTAAGATAAGTTTATGGATGACTAATCCAGTTTAGGAGTAGTATAAATAGGCCTTTAGAGTTCAAAGGAAGTGATAAGAAGTTCCAAGTGTTGAAGCTCTATCAAAAGAACTCTATGAGAAAAGAAGAAGAGGAGTATTAAGAGGGGCGGGGCACTAGAACAAATCTGCCCTTTAATGTCAGGTGAAAAAATGAAATTTTACCTTTAATGTCGTTTTTTAAAAGGCGGATCATTAATGTCGGTTTAAAACCGACATTAATGATATGGGTTTAATGTCGTTTTTAAACCGACATTAATGGTCCGTTCATTTTTATTTATTTTTTAATTTTTTTAATTTTGTAAAAATCGACATTAATGACCGTCTCCATTTTTAATTTCTTTTTTAGTTTTTTTATTTTGTACAAACCGACATTAATGACCTTCCAATTTTTAATTTCATTTTTAATTTTGTTTTTGGTTCTAAAAACTAAATTTCCCTCTCTTTCTTACTTTACCAATTTTTCTTTTTTTCTCTTCTGTCTTCTTCGATTTCCTCCTTTTCTCTTCTCTTCTCTTCTCTTTTGACCTAATTTTCTTTCCTTCTCTTCAACGCCTCTTGTCTCTTCACCGAACGAATCATCAACACCCTCTCTCACGACTGCATCTCCATCGCCACTAACGTCTCCAAAGAACTCTCTCCTGCGATCAATTACTTTGACGTTGCCGTTGGCGACACCTGTCCCTCTGCCAACGCCTCGCTGTTCGGTGATCTCACTTACATCGATCCTCTCCGCTTCACTCTACTCCATACCTTCATCTATGGCCAGTGATTCGATTTTTTTTTTCTGTTGCAGTGCGATTTTTAGAGCTTTTTGTTGTAGTTGTGTGATTTTGAAATTGTTATTCGATTACCTCTTCTATGTTTGTAGTGATATCGTACAATTATCTATTCAAATACATCATCCTCGGTGATACAAGTTTTGCTTTCATTCAATACAATCTTTGCTTTCACTATTTTTCTTCTGGGTTTGTTTTCAAATTGGGTCTTTTTGTTTGGGTT
>JBBPDI010106776.1:0-10017 GCA_037974545.1 Cucumis variabilis
AAAAAAATATATTTTTGGGTCATTGGAGGTCACACGCAAGTGAGAGAAGGGTAAAATAGGGATATTACTATTTATTTCCTTTACAATTTGTTTGACTTAATTTTTCATTATAATTGTGTTCAAATATAACTCCAATAAATCTAAAAAATAAGTATGGTGTTAAGTTGGTTATTATAATTCATAGTTAATATACTTTGTGATTTATGATAGCTTATATTTGGAGTGCAATCATTGTAATAAAGATGAAAAGAGAGAACATAGTAGCAATTTGAAATAGTAGTGTGTAAATATAAATAACATAATATTAATATCATTAGTTGGATTAGCGGTAAACTAGTCTTTTAGCACTTTTTAGACCTAGGTTCAAGTTTTAGTTTATACATTTTTTTATATTATTTTTATTGAATTATAAAGACCCCATCAACAAAATTTCTAGATCTGCCACTGATTCAAAGTTGAAGACACAAACGATCCCTCACTTTTTGCAAATAATGCACTTTTTGTTCAATTGTTTTAATGGTTCGTCTCAATTTATCTCAGTCAATATCAATATCAAGACCCGCAAAAGTGTTAACTTTTTTAATTGACACTCCAAACAATGATTAGCACATATTATCAATAGAAACTAAAAATTTGTTAGTTACATATCGATCATGACATAATGCACTGGAATGGCCTATACAAATAATAGAAAAATTGTCCAAAGTAACCTATTATAGTTTTCACATTTTGAAAATAACACACTTTTTTAAAAGTTGTGATAGTGCTTCTTTTCAGTCCTTCTCAGACGAGATCGTCCTTGAGTTTTTTTTGCTTAATCTGATTCCCCACAATTTGAGCAAGCATAGGAAATCCTAAAAGAAAATGTATTTTATGAAAATGCCCTCAATCCTCAATTAACATCGAGCTTGAACTTTTCTTAGTAAAATCTTCTAGATATATTTCGCTTAATCAAGCTTGATCATTTGCATCCCGAAAGGAGAGCAAGTGCGAACGTTTAAGGCACTAAGAGGTGCTCGCCTTAATTACAAGCTAGTTAATTGAGATGTTTCGCATAAGAGCTAAAACATCGCTTAATTGCTAATAACTGAAAGACATCCTTTCACCCTTTCTTATATCAAGTTAGTTCACATGTCCATCTCAATTCCACTTTAATCTCCTTTTACAAATTCTCTAGTGCAGATAAGTAGATATAGTTTAAACTTACAATTCATTACATTGTATAGATAGAAAAGATATACAACCCAAATGAAGAATGAGCTCTAGACCTAAGCTTTGATATCAATTCTCTGTATTCAATCCTAGATTACCCAGGAAATCTATTGTTTCGCTTATATTTGGACAAGTAATAGGAAAACTTGTACTCAATGAGGACTTAGTATTCACGAGATGATGAGATTCATAGTGAGCATTATGCATGCAATAATCATGATTAATGACTCACCGCATAAATTTAGATATACACATACATAATATTACACGTACTCTAAGTCTGAATAAGCCAAATCCTAACAAGCAAGTTTTTGACAAACAACCAAGTTTTTGGCGTCGTTACTAGAGAATTGATTTTTCAAAATCAAAGTAGGAGTTTACTTTGATTTTGGGTAAAAACACTTGATTTTGGTGATCACAAGTTCGATCGGAGATCGGGTGAAGAGCCCATGGTACCAGAGTTGTTAGATTTATTTTAAATATATAGTTATTATTAATGTGACCCGTGTGCATTATATGCTATTTTATCTCTTTGGAGCCTATTATTTTATTAGACCCATTAGGTAAAAAGATAATACCCTAATTAAACACTATGATGAGTGGTGTCTATAAACAAAACCTTAGCATATCGTCTCATTGTGTCATTTAAGTAATTCACTCTTCCCTATCAAGAAAATTAATTATGTTAAGGGAGATCAAGTGAGAGAAACACAATCCCTTAGAAAACCATTCATGGATCAAGGTGTGTGATTCTCTAACTAAGTTTAATTTGTGAAAATCATGTAGTTCAAAGATTTTGACATTTATTGTTTTATACAATGTTATGGTTTTATTGTGTATTCATGAAAATAAAACATACAAGAGTAATATGTGATTATGTGGATTGGTCCAAGAGTTGAGTGCATCTTTCGGCAAGTGAAAAGAGGAACCTCAGTGCATGCATTTAATCACAAATGAAGTTGAGAACCTCAAACCCCTAAAATCCTGAACGATAAATCGTTAAAGTTCAAGAATCTTTATTACGACGTCAAAGAAAGTGTTCACGCGAAACTTTTAGTAAGACCTTTGTCTTAACTGATTATGCAATAAATGGACTAAAAAAGATTATTTGAACATTGTGATGAACAAATGGAAGTAGAGGCTTATTGCAATAAACGATTGTGATGTGGAGAGTCATATAACAAATGATCACCGAAGTTTAGGAGAAAACAACGTGGCTAGGATAATTATGCGAGCAATACGCGATGAGACTAAAGTTCTTCCTTGCCAAAAAAACTGAACACAAGGATGCTTTCGTAATGTATAAACTTTCCCTACCTTTACTACAATTTGCATCTATAATTTTGTACAGTAAATCTTTGTATAGCATGCTTGCAATTAATTTATACTTGTAATTACTTTATAGTTATAGTTTTGATAGTTTTAAGATTAACATTTTTTACAAGTTGGGGCACGCGAGTCATATCGCTTAAACATTAGGTAAATTAAATAGGGTGTTTTGCAATGAAACCATGTTGCGAGAAGAATTCACAGTAAAATGCATCCGGTGTTTTGGTCTTCTCGCAAGATGAGCTGAGCTGAGGGTTTAGCTTATAATGATTATGGTTTGGGGGAATTTCAAATGTGTCACTTCTTTTAAAGTTCAAATTTAAGAGCAATGATTGTGCTACTATCGAGAACAGGCCAAACGTTCATGTCAAAATGTTACATCACATTAAAAAGCATGATGCAACCTGTTCGGTAACCAAACTCTAACCACGGTTAACCCTACCTTTATAAACCCTCTTTAAATCCTAGTCACAATCTTTTGGCTGAACGAGTACTTGAAATTCTCAAGCTTTCCATATTTTTTTATCATCTTCTTTGGGAAATCCAGTTAAGCTCTCTTTTCCCTCAACCTTTACATTCCCTTTCGTTTTTCCCTTTCGCTTTATCAATAATGTCTGGAAAACAAGCCCTAACCGAAGACCTCAAGAGGGACCAAGTAATCACAGCCAAATCTACTCAGTCTGGTGAAGGAGCTAAGAAAAGGCAGTTCGACGGTCTTGTATCAGAACGAAGAACAGAAGAAAGGGCATTGAAGATGGTGATAATCAATAGAGTAGAGATTCAAATGACTGAGGATAAACTTGGTGAGTTGCAAGCAATAGTTTCGGGAGAAGCATTGAAGAGAGAAAGAAAGATCAAGAAGAGTGAGAGAAGCTAGAAAAAGAACAGGCATATAAGAAGAACAGAAGGAGGGAGAGAAATTAGAGAAGGAGAAAGAAGAGAGGAAGAAAAATGAAAAAGAAGAGAGAAGAGAAAAAGAGGAAGTTCCCAAAAAGGTACAAGAAGAAAATGTTAGAGAAGAAAGCACCTCCTCGCCAGTGGTTGAAACTGATTTTGCAAAGGTTGCGAAAAAGGCTTAAGAAAGGGGCAAAAAGGTGAGATCCGAGTTGACAAAAATGAAAGCCAAAGCATAAAAGCTTAGGATCTTAGTAGAATAAACAAAGGAAATGTTGAGAGAGTGGGAAGAGCTCCTCAATGAGGCAGATGCATGGGCCCTCATTGCTTAAAAGGATAAAAGAAAAGACAATAGCAGAGTATTGTGAGGAGTTGGAAAAAGAAATTAATGAACTAAGTTCCTTGAAGGACGAGGGGGTAAAACGACTTGCAAAGAAAAGAAAGGTCACCCTGAAAATAAGCATCTTGAATAGTCAAGTGGAAAAAAGATGAGAAGCAACGAAGAAAGATCCTTCGGAGAACGTAAAGGAGGACGAAGAAAACAAAAGGGAAGAACCCATCTCTGCAACTAGAATTAGCAGACTGTTCATGATAGGGAAGAACTCGAGTTCCTTGCATCAACCATTTTAACATTCAGATGGAAACGATTTTTCCAAGGGGTGACCATGATATAGTCAGACATAGTAAACCTGTTCTACAAAGGATATATTAATGTAGAAGAACACTACACCGAAGTGAAAGGACGAAAAATGGACTTTAGGCTAGAGGTGATAAACGAGCTATATGAGTTAGAGAATAATGAAATTGGAAATTAAATCTTCAAGAACATGAAAGAGCAGGACCTAGAAAATGTGTTAAAAAGAGTCGCTTGGCTTGGGACTAAGTGGAATAAAACACCAACTGAAAAGTATCAACTCTTTCTGCACAACCTAAACACTGCAGCCAATGTATGGATGGTGTTCTTAAAAAAGAATATCATGCCAACTCGCCATGATAATACTATTTCACTGGAAAGCATCATGCTTTTATATTGCATTATAATGGAGATCCCAGTGAACATATGTGAGATAATTTGTGAGCACCTTATAACTTGGGTAAAGCATCCACGAGGAGCAAAGCTCTTCCCACACTTTATTGAAAGGTTCAACATTAAGGCATGCAAGAGTTGAAAGGATCCCCTCAAATTGAACTAAAGGATGAGGTTTGTACTGCGTCAACTCTTCAGTGCATTATTGCCATCCACAGAAATAAATCAAGGACAAAACACATAAAGACTAAACAGGATGATCAATTAAAGGTTAAAGTTGTGGATAGTGAAGAAGAAGAAGAAAATGAAGATGATGAAGTCTTACTAAAACGCTGAAGGAAAAGCGAGGAAGAGGCCTCCGAATAAAAAAAAAGTTAAACCCTCTTTGGCCAAGGATTCTACGGAAACCTTTCCTTTCGCGTCAGCTGACACTCCCAGACCCAATTCTAAGATTTCCACTAAGTCGAAAACACCAAAATCCCCCTCTGAATCCAAAATGCTCAAGCCACTTGCTGCCACAATAACCTTCCCTCCCTCACCAAAGTATGACTCAACTAAAAGTCTTGTTGTGATTGTATATAACCCATCAGGAACCTTCATCCCGCGACAAGAGGAAATTCCTCAAATCTTTGTTGCTGACTCAACCAACTAAAATAAACCACTTAGCCCTAAAGGATCCAATCAGAATGTTTTCCAAGATTCCATATCTGACCAAGGTGTGTTTGTAGATGATGTGTTTAAGGAGTTCGAAGAGGTAGCACCAAGTCATGTGGTGTTAAAAAGCAATGAAGTCTTGAAGGAGGCTGTTAATGACCCACTCCAAAGGGAGAAAGAAATAGCTTGTGAGGTAGATGGAAAGACATGGCTCCCCTCACCGCCAAAGACAACTACAGAAACTCCTGAGCCAAAAGACACGATGAAAGAGGTTGTGAGAAAAGATGAGGAAGGAGTTGACGAGGATTACATTTTCAAAATGTTTGATTATTATGTATGCAAACCAATGAAGAAAGGATTCAAGGACATAATCCAATGCCAAAGTAATCTACAAAAAATGCAATTGAGAAATTAGAAACAATTATGCGATCTGAAACTTAAATGTGACAAGACAAATGCAAACAACATGGCACAAATAGATCAACTTAAAGGAGAAGTAACCAAGCTCAAAAAGCAAAATTAGAAGCTCCAAATGCAACTCCTCGCCATCAGGGAATAAAATAAAATGTTAACTGGCATGTTTGAACAACTCGTCGGACGGTGCAACACACAATTCCAAGCATTGTTGAGATACCGACATGCACTGATGTGCAACACCAATCTTATGCTCAAGGAGCCACCAAGTGTGATGAGACCCCTTACACAACATAACCCTACGGTCCAAGAAAGAAGAAAGCAACCTCCATCGCCGTTGTAATCTTAAATTTGGGGATGCTTTGTATAGTTTGTATATCTTTTTTTGTAAATTCTTAGCTTTCACTTATGTAGCTTGTATTTCATGTAGGTATGATATTTTCAACACAAGACAATATTTAATATAATTACTACATGTTTGATCTTTCTAGTCGCAAGCCTGGCTCCTCGATTTTAAAAACTTTAATTTTTCTTTGTGTTTCAATGATAACTTCAATGAAATGAACTATGTGAAATAAAGTTTCATTTTTTATCTAGGTGTTTAACTTCTTAAGGAAACTCACTTAGGAAGCCTTTCTAAAGTTTATTAGGCGAGCAACTTTTACCTCAAACCTCTTTTGTAAAACTTTTCCACAATAAATCTTATTATTCATTTTTAGCAATGAGGACATTTCTACACTTTAAATGAGGACTTGCAGCCTTGGTCCTCTCGCAGAATCATTCTGTATATTTTGGTAGTGGCCACTGTTACCTCACATTGCATGTAGAAGCTACGCGAGAGGAGTCAAATGAATGTTTTGAGTTTGTACTTAGTTATTTTGAAAGATTGGTGTATTGAAAATCCAATGTACTTTCACAACTTGTATATTAATGAAGTTTTCTTGTTTTATTCAAGTTCAATTTCCACTTTTAAAGTTATGGTTGCATTTATTTTTACTCACTAAGTGTTCATCGTTTTATCTTAAGGGAACTATGAGTTGAATGTCTAGGCAACACACCTCCATTTGGCCGCTTAAAGTAACATTTGGAGCGGGGTCTGACATAAACATAATTAGAAAATTTTCTTGAAAATTTCTAACTCTCCTCGCCTAGCTTCATCTGGTGTCAAACATCAAAATGTCTAGTTACTTTTGAATGCATCTTCCTTCCTCGCGTTGCCTAGCTTCAACGTGAACTACTACTCAAAACACCTACTTGAAAACACTTTCTTCCAAAAATCCTTATAATAAAAACTTTTATTTAAAAATGACCCTTCTATTCCGTACTCAGGTTTCACAAATTTCTCTATCAAAATCTTAGAGTAACCTCCTTCTTTTTTGACCTTACACCCTATTTATACTAATTCCAAATTGGATTAGTCACCCCCTTAAGCTTTCTTTACTCGTCAGTTCCTAGTTATGTGCTACACGTGTAGGTTTTGTATTTCTCTTAGCCATGCTTAAGCTTAACCTTGACACGTAGCCTACTAATTAAGCATAATTAGGAAATTTCTAAAAAATTCCTAACTCTCACGCCTACTTCTTTTCACATTGAACATCAAAACACCTTCTTCCTTCATGGCGTCGCCAAGCTTCAATGTGAAACATTAAAATGCCTAATCTTTAAGACACTTCCCTCCATAAATCCTTTCAATCAAAATGTCTACTTCAAAATAAATTTTCTATTCAAGACTCAGGTCTCACATAACTTGATCTCTATTAATCAAATCACTTGTGACCTTAATTAGGGTGTCCTTATCTTTGCTATTACTTGTTTCAAGATCTTGTAACAAACAAGATGATGAGAAAGGACATGAATCTAGAGGATTTTAAAGTTTTAATCATCAAGTATTAGCATTAACAATCGTTGCTTGTTCTGGAATTGTTTCTCCTTTTAATACTCATTTTCGTCTTGGTCATCCATCTCCCTTAATCTTAAGAAAGCTTTTTCCTTATTTCAAAAACTTGTCTTCATTGAATTATGGCTTATGTCTAATACTTGGGGTTCGTGTCCAATTGTGCTAAAAACTGTATTTCGATATTTTGTTCCATTTGTATGATCACTCTTACATGTCTTGGTTATGTTTTATGAAAAATCATTTTGAATTACTTTCTCATTTCTGCAATTTCCATGTTGAAATTCGAACCTAGTTTGGTGTGTGCCCAAAACCTTGAGAAATGACAATGATGGTGAGTATTTTTCAGAAGCACTAAATTTGTACCTTTAATTTTGTACACGTGAAATTATTCACCAATCATCCTGTATTGATATTTCATCTCAAAATTGGGTTGGAAAATGAAAGAATAGGCATCTTGTTGAAACTACAGACACATTATTGTTTCAAAGCATTTTTGGGTTGATGCAATTTCTACAGCTTGTTTTTTTTTTAAAAAAAACAAATGTCTTCTTTTATTTTTCAAGGCTAAATAGTTATCATGTTCTATTTCCAACAAAACCATTGTTTCTTATTAAGCCTAAAATATTTTGTTATACTTGTTTTGTTAGTGATGTCATCCTAATTTCACAAAGTTAGACCCCAAGTTTTTTAAGTGTACTTTCTTAGGCTATTTCATATTAAAAAAGGATATAAATATTATTTTCCAAGTTTGAATAGATATTTTATATCTCGAGACGTTGCTTTCTTTGACAATAAGCCTTTAGCTACACCTTTGCCTAGTATAAGTCAGGGGGAGGAGGAGGATTTTTTTTTTCTTCTTATACTCTCACATCTCGAACTTCCTCCTCTAATTTGTCTCCTTTAGCATGATCTGCCTTTAATTGTCCACCAATACCTAAAGTCTACTCTCATTGACAATAATCTTTAGGTCAATGTTCTACCCATAAAACTCTTTGTTATCAAATCTAGGACCAAGTAATGAGCTTCTCATTGCTCTTCATAAAGGTAAACATCTTTTCATTTATCCTATTAATTTTTGTATATCTTATAACAACTTATCATCTCCTACATATTATTGTTAAATCTCTTGACTCTTTTTCAATACCTAAGATCGTTCATGAAGCTTTGTCTCATTCTGAATGGCTGGTTAAAAAACTGGGTTGTTAGTTTTTGTTGGGACTTATTAGCTTTGCCTTTGTATAGTGCAGTTGCAATATTTCACAAAGCATGTTTACTGCGCATTAGAGGCTCACCATAACTTTTTGTACTGCGCGATTAATTCTATGTGATGGGTCCTGAGTCATCATAGCATGCAAGATGCTCACTATGTACCTCTTCATTGCATAGTAGCTAAGTCCTTGTTGAGTACAAGTTTTCCTATTGCTCGTCCAAGTGCAAGCTATGAAATAGTAGGTTTACCTGGGTGATCTAGGGTTGAACACAGGGAATTGTTCCTAGATATTAGTTATATGGTTTACTTATCATTTATGCATTATTGAAGGGATAAAATCCTTAGGCATCAGAAGATTTTACAGCATCATTCTTCAATTTAATTTGGAAATCCCAAAATACCAATACATTGACAAAAAATAATTAAGAAACTAATTTTCTTATTAAGCATGCTTTAATAAAACATAGATTAAATAGAGAAAAAATTTACGTAGTTTGACATCTCTAAATCTCCAAATTTAGAGACACCACCCGTTGGAGACCTTCCTATGTTCTGGGATGAGATTGATTTGTGAAAACCAATTGGGATGAGAAAAGTTTTAGAGAGAAAACTATTTTTTCAGATAGCAAAAGCATTGACTTTTTCTTAATTTTTTTCTCTCTCTCTCTCACTTTTTTTTAAGAAAACCGTTTTCTTCTACATATTTATAACTTCCTTTAGGAAGTAGAAGAGAATCATAAGATTCTATTAATTTAGAAAATATTAAATTAATAGAAATTTGAAATCTACTAATTAATTAATTAAATAATCAATTAATTAAATCATATTTAATTAATATTTTATTTAAATCATATTTAATGAATTTCTCTCCAACATATTATAGTTTTATATTAATTTAATTAAATCAAATTTAATTAAATAATATTAAACTAAACTATTAATTAATTCACCAATTAATTATTAGCTCAACTAAATATCTTATATTTAATTTTAATTAAATTTGAATCATATTCAAATATAAATTTCTCTCATAACCAATAATTTTAATATGATCCAATTTACAATAAATTAAGATTTAAACTCATTCAAATATTTTATCTCTTATAAATTAATATTGAATCATATTCAAAATTAAATTTATATAATAAAGTTTGATTAAAATATAAGTTTTATATTAATTCATAAAGTAAATTTAAACATTTCAAATTACAACCAATATAAATAAATCTCATTACCCTTTACGAGCTAGGAAGGGGATCTAATGGACCTAGAAATCAGAAGCTACAACAATATAAGATTAATTGGCTAAACTTATTAACCACATTAATCAATATTCGTTAACTATGTGTACACTCCACTAAAGACTCACAACTGAACTCT
>JBBPDI010106789.1:0-10016 GCA_037974545.1 Cucumis variabilis
GTTTTTGCATCTAAATTAAGGCAGTTAGGTAAATCTATTTGGTGTATAATTATTCCTAGACAATAATCTTGAAATTGAAGGTCTTTTTGTTTTTCCCTTCCTAATCTTTTACTCATTCCTTGAACTTTTGTATGTTTGTAGACTAATTTTGAAACAAATGAGGTTAAAATGGGATGAGAGACATGAGAGTTGTAGATAAAGCTTGGGAAATTACCAAAGATAGGACAAAATTCTGGGCCTCAAAGAGTTTTGGGATGGTTTTTGAAAATGTAGAGTTTTAGGACAAATAAGGTGATGAAATATCCCAATTACCCTCAGCAAAAAGAATGCTAAAAGGTATATCATTTTTCTCCCACTTCCTCCATCTTCACGTTTTCGCACAGGTGACTTTGACGAAAGGCTTTGGATGGTGACGACGAGGTTTTAGACGGAGACGACGAGCTTCAAATGATGACGATGTGGCTTCTAACGACGACGATAGTGAGGTTTATAGAGATTTCTACACAACTTATGTTTTTTTTTTTTTTTTCTATTTTAGTTTGAGAAACATTTTTCCATTCTATATGCAACTAGGGATTTGAGGACACAAAAACTCCTCTACATGCAACTATACACAAATATGAATCCTACTTTCTGCTTCTCTTTACCTAACAACAAGCAAAGTGCAAAGTGAATGAGTTTTCTAAATCACTTTTTCTTTTGGAACCTCTGAACTACCTGTGTTCACAATTTCCCCTTTTTTTTTGTTTAAGTGGCGAGATGCAACAAACATTATTCTAAGTCTAATATTCATATATATTCATATTTCGTTTAGGTGTCATTGGTGTGGCCATTGCACATGTTATATCTCATAAAGCTTTCTTTATATGTTGACTAAATTACACAACATACGAGATTTTTCTTCCTATTGTTCTTGCATTTACTTTTTATTTTGTAAATATCTAATTGCATTGATACTTTTTTGGAGATTAATGGGACAAGTTGATCTCTTACCTCCTAGTATCAAACATCTGCAATTTAGTCGGTTTCAGAAAAATTGAAAGTGTGAGATTCATGTTACATACCGGAAAATTGTAAGTTTCTTGTCTCATATGAATCATATTCTAAATTACTATTTCTTCAATCAATATCATATTAGCCAAAAAAGATTGTGTTATCAAATTACATGCTATATAGATCTTTCATCTATGCTTTCCAGGGGAAAAAGAGAATCTTGACTAGTCGAAAATGTAAATTTAAGTTTTGTTTTATTACCTCTCTGTATTCATCTCTAACAATTATTTGGAAGTTTCAATGCCAAAAGCATATAATAGTGAACTATATGATAAATACCATTGGTTTTACTTTATTAGCTAAAATTAATTTCTAGAATTATACCATGACATCCTCAATTTAAAGTCTGGTATTTTGTAGTAAACAGTGTCTATTTTTCTACAATAGGATCTAAAGTTTGGTATTTTGCATCAACAACGGCAATGTTTAAAGATTTTCCAATCTACATCCACCTCAACTTTTTATGTAGTAGACATTAGGATTATCTAGTCTCGCTCTAGTGTAAATAGTGCACGTTCGTTGTTCATTTTCATGACTTAATTCTTTGCGTCTTTTTTTATCTCTTTTGTAGGATTTAGAGAAAGTTATTGGTCATAAAATCTCAAGTTCACGCTATAAAAAATATCAAGTAAGTGATGTACAATGTTAAGTTAGTTTTTGTACATATTTTTAAGTTGGTTTAAGAGTTAAAGTGATATTTAGAAACTCTTTTAGTTGTTTTGAGAATCAAAATATGACTTAGACACTTTTTAGGAATTTTTGTAAGTGGTTTTTAGAGTTGGTATGTAGCACTTTTCAAGAGATTAGGAGTGAAAATGGTTAGCCATAGTGACATGTACTTCTTGTTTCAGGATGGTTTTTGTATTCTAGAGCTCCAACACGAAAGTTTTTTCGATTTGAGGAGTGCAAAGTGTCTCTTTATCTTTATAGTTATTTATTTTACAAATTGGAGGAGTGCAAAGTTCTCTTTTACGAAGACCTTCTTGGAATGATTCCAATATGTCCTAGGGGAATTGGCTTTAAGGATGGTCCTTTGTTTGTTGCTCTCCAAGCAAAAACACAAGCCAAAGAAGTTGGAATACCCATATATGATGGGGTTGCAACAAGGAAATCTCCATGGAATGCTCCTTATTCTATCCTAGTGAGTTGTACCAATTAGTGTGTATGACTCTACTTCGACAAGCCTAGATATTTCAGTTTTACTATTCGCTTGAGTAACATTATAGTAGGGAAAGGGATTGTAAGTTTTAATATTTAATATTACAATGTTTTAATGTACCTACATTAGGTGTACATGTAACCATCTTCCGGTAGTGGTTTCTAATAATCCATAGCACTAAATAATTTCTAGTTTCTCATTTATACTTTCAATGTTCTAAAATTATAAGGCACATTATTCCATCCTATCCTAGTGATTTCTTCTTTCTCTTCAACAAGTGTTCCTACGATAGTTAGTCAGTAATGATCATTATGCAAAACCAGTAGCAACGCCTTCCTTTTGACCTTGTCTGAGTTATCTGTAGCACTTATATATTTTCCTTCTACGAATACATCAACTATTGAATTCAACAAATTTTCTCTTGGAACTCACACGTTGTCAAACCTGAAATACATTTTATTGGAACATAGTTGTTATGTCAAGTTGATAAATTATTGGTACACAGTAAATACAAATGACTGAAAAGTTATTGGTACACATTAAATACATTTTATTGATCTGGGCTATAAAAGCATGAACACTTTCATTTTTTCCATTTATATCATGTTGCGAGATAAAACATAAGGGCTAATAAACCTACGAAACATGTATAGAATCGCTCTAAATGGTTTATGGAGGATAGCAATTTCATTTTGAAACTCCTAGTGAAATTTTGAAATGTGCAAGATAGGTGCAAGATAAAACGACTAAAAACTTACTAAACATGCATAGAATCATTCTAAATGGTTTAGGAAGGATAGCAATTTCATTTTGAAATTCCTAGTAAAATTTTGAAATGTGTGCGAGATGTGTGCGAGATAATTCATTTAGAGTGATTCTATGCATGTTAGTAAGTTTATTAGATTCTTATGTTATATCTCACACTTATCTCGCACAATAGTACTTTGCCACTAAAGATAATTCTCTAATTCAACGTGATTGACAAAAGAATTAAAAAGAAAAACACTTTTTCGAGATTGTAAGCCACTGTCTATTTCGCTTTCGCTAGATGGTTCCAGTCCAAAATTGATAACAAAGATTTTTTTTTTCTTTTCTGTAGAACAAAAGTCTATAAATTAGGGTTTGCATTGCATCATAAAATAGTTTTACGAAGAATTAGTCAACAATCATGATGATGATGAAATTATGGTATAATGTAAAACCCGTACCAAGAACATCAATAATAAGGTTCGTCCTACACAATATTGGCCAATTGAGATCCTTTTCAATATCCACCTATCTATCTATTTAACACTTGTCGATAGAAACCATAATGGAACCTCTAAATCTCTAAACCATTATGGTGCCAATATATATATATATTAGAAACCACTATCGGAAGTGGGGGAACCTAATGGATCTATAGATCATGGGCTCCAACGATTCGAGATTAACTGACTAAACTCTTTTAGATCGAGTTAATCAACCTTTGTTAACTAACGGATCATTCCATTAAAGTCCTGTAGTTGTACTCCCTCACTATAGATATATTTGTGTCTATGTAATATAACCATGATAAGTAAGTTAATCCTTCACAGGTTGTTCATAATCTCGGTTAGATCAAAGTACCGTTTTACCTCCGAGATTATATCTTTTCTCCTTAAGTCCCACTGATCCACTATTGAACAATTGGTTTAAGGTCCAACCTTTAAACTGAATCCCTCTCGGACCAATGAGAGGGTGGGGCCGCTTGTTCAAGACCTGAATTCAGTCCTTAAGGGAACAACCTATCTACTAACCCTAGAGTGGGTAGGAGTGAATTTCGTCTTGCACCTTATGTCTCTAGCTATCCACCCGGTGTTATCCCTGAAATGAAAGGCTTATTGGGCCAGTGCCATTGAGTTGCACTCATCTATGCAGATCTAAGGATAATCCTGTGTGAAGAGAAGTTCATAGTTAGCTCAAGATTAAGATTAAGTTACATGGATATCTATAAACAAAATAGTCGGTTTTAAAATCAACGGTGTTATAACCTAAAAGCGACTATTTCTATGATTCCAGTCTTATGTAAACTTTTTACATAGGATACCCCAACTTCCATGTCTCTACATGAACGATTTAGGATCACATCATTTGTACTAACTACAAAGCTAGTCACATCCACAGTGTTCCCAAAATAAGGTGTCCAACCTTATCCATATACTATAGACCATTTAGGCTATGACTCAAACTTGATCCACTTTTATGTCAGTACATAAAGTTCAAGTCTACATAATAGCCTCGAAACATTAGTTTATTGGCTTTCAGATTATAGTATCAATAAGACGATTTTATTTAACAAAATTTTCAATACAAACTACGAGTTTTAGGACAAAAAATCCAACATTTTCACCCTCTTCACTCCATTACAGGCACCTGCCTTCAATAACTGAGTTAATGGTCCAACAATTTTACCATAATTCTGGACAAATCTTCTATTATAACTAGTCATTGCTCGAACATTAGTTGGTATTGGCAATTCTTGAATAGCTCTTTTTTTCTCAAGATCAACTTTCACTCCCTTTGCTGAAATGATGTGCCCCAAATACCTTATTCGTGCTTTGGCAAAACTGCATTTTCCAAGATTAGCATAAAGCTCATTAGCTTAAAAAATTTCCAACACCAATTCTAAGTGTTGTAAATGTTCTTCCAAGCCTCTATTGTATACGAGTATGACATCAAAGAAAACCAACACAAACCTCCTCATATACGGTCTAAAGATGGAGTTCATTAAGGCTTAAAAAGTTGATGGAGCATTGGTGAGCCCAGACGGCATACAGAACTCTTAGTGTCCGTCATGAGTTCTAAAAGTTATCTTCTCCATATTTTTTTCATTCATGCAAATTTGGTGATATCCCGCTTTGAGATCAATCTTTAAAAAAGATATTAGCTTCATTAAGTTCATAAAAAGCTCTTCAATAATTGGAATAGGGAACTTATCTGGGATTGTTACATTGTTCAATGCTCTATAATCAACACAAAAATACCAACTCCCATCTTTCTTTCTGACCAACAACACGAGACTGGAATATGGGCTTGTACTTGGTCTAATAATTCCTAAAGCTAACATCTCATCAACCAATCACTCCATTTTTTCTTTCTGTTAGTGTGCATATCTATATGGCCGCACGTTGGTTGGATCCATCCCTCATTTGAGATGAATATGGTGTTCAATCTCTCGTTTTGGTGGTAATGTCTTGGGCCAACTGAATACATCATCAAACTTAGTCAACGGGGATGGTAGGGAATTATCGATTGTAGGTGTAGTCTCCTCATTGTACATTTCTTCTATAGATATATTACTGTATAAGGCTCGACGCTCTATTAAATAACCTTGATCTTCATTATTCCAAGTCTTCATCATATGTTTCAAACTAACCCTTGTCTTCGTTAAGCTAGGATCACCTTTGATTGTAATCTTCTTTCCATTATGCTGAAAAGTTACAACTAACTTCCTCCAATCCACTTCAGTTACACCTAAAGAATGTAACCACTGCATTCCAATAATCACATCCACTCCTCCCAATTCTAAAGGTAAGAAACTATTAATAACCTTCCAATCACCAATCAATACTTCTACTTTGCCACACACCTTTCCCTTTAATGTCAGTCTCTGACCCAAGGATCACTCCATAATTTGTAGTTGTTTTCAAAGGAAGATTCAATGCAGTCACCAATTTTTCAGATATGAAATTGTGGGTAGCTCCATAGTCAATTAATACTACTACCTCCTCGTTCTTCACTTTTTCCTTCACTTTTTCCTTCACTTTCATGGTTCCAAGATTGTTTAAACCCACCACCGAGTTGATAGGTAACTCAATGTTAAGATTTTCAACTGCTCCCACCTTGTTGGTTTATCTTCCAATTCTTCATCATCTGGTTCATCTTCAACGATCTCTAATTCTTTCCCACTTTCACGCACAACCAACATTCTCAACTTCTTTTGTTCTCTAATTTTACAACGATGTCCAACATAATATTTCTCTTCACATTTAAAACATAAACCTTTCTCCGAGATTGAAATTCAACATCTGACAATCTTTTTATTGGTCTTTCCCTACGGCTTTTGCCTGGATTCATCTCCTTCAATGTTATCACTCTGATGGTTGTATTTTCTCCTGGTTGTATATTCGCATTATTGTTGTTGGAAATCTTCTTGATTTTAGGCAAATTATATTGAATTTTATTCCCATATACACTAACCAGTTCAGCCTCTCTCCAATCCATCTCTATGTGTTATATTTTTAATGTCAATTTCATCATATAGGCCAATCCCACAAGTTCTAAAACAGACACTTCCGTTTTCAATCATGGATAAATCCCAATCATAAATGTTTCTTCTAATACAATCATCTGTAAAAATGCCACAAGCACTAAAAGCTTATCAAAACGATTGCGATAATTTTCCACTATTGACTTCTATTGAATAGTCAGGAATCGACCCACGAAAGATCCATTTCTTATCGTTCAAAAACAAGTTAGCATCTTCATTTTTAGATCATCCCAATCTTTAAAATCCTCACGTTCTTCCTGAGAATGATACCAATCCAAAGTCGGTCCATCGAAGTAATAATTGCCACAGATAACTTCTCTGAATCTATCAAACTATGTATCTTGGAAAAATGACCCACTCGGAATAACCAAGAATTTGGATCCGTGCCATTGAAAATCGATATTTCGATCTTCTTAAACTTACTCCGATCAGTCAATTTTTCATCATCACTCTTCTAATTCAACCTCAATTCATCTTCGAATTCATCCAACATAGTTTTGCTCCTCTTCTCTCTAGTCATAGAACCATCGTCTTCTTTCTATGTCAATGCCCTTTCTTAAATAATACTTTCAAGATATTTCATAACCTTTTGTTGTTGTTTCTATTGTTTTTCAATCGTTGCATTCATATTTTCAATGTTCTTGGGATCAAGGTTAAATTTTCCTCCATCACCGGGAATTTTTTGAACTCTGTTCGCATTTCCAGAATTTCCTTCTCAAGAAGTTCCAAGCGATCGTCTCCCTTCTTCACCATGTTTTTTCCAACTACCCAGGCTATAGGCTCTGTTACCAATTGATAGAACACTGATGTTGTGTTTCTATTATATTGATAATTCAAACACACAATATAAGAAACCATGAACCTTAGAAAATGATTCACGTTATAGATAATTCACAAACATCAAACAAAGTAAACCTCCTAATCCAAAATACCAAACAACACAAACAAAATGCTAAAAAGCAAACCAGAATACAGAACACCAGTCTTCTGCTTCCTCTTTCTTTCAAGGAGTATTGCAGACCTTTCCTTTCACTAAAAAACTGCATGTTCTTTTCCATCTCCCTCTCATTGATTTAACTTCCTTTTTTAAATGATTGGCATTTCTTTTAATTAACAATAGGTGGTTCTTTTTTTAATTAACTGTAGGTGGTTCCTCACGTGCTTTATTTTTCTTTCTTCTATTATAAGTAAATAACAGTAGTCTAACAATGTCAATCTTGGTTGGTTGCACCAGAGAGAACTAACATTCAAATTTTTCTACCTGCTCATAAAGTAGCCAAACTCTACTCATGATAAGTAGCATGCATTGGTCAAACACTTTTTTTTCATAGAAACATTGGTCAAACACTTTAATACATTTGTTTGTGTGTGTGTGAATATACGTATTCTTAAAAACAAAAATTCAGAGCATGTGCACATAAGAGAGATTTGAACCTAACGAAGAATACTTTGAACGAAGCACTTAGCTAGAGACAAAGCTCTCAGTTAGTGGATATTCAGTTAGTGGAACTAACAAAACAATGCTAGAAGTACTTGATAAGAAATGCAATGGAAGTTTTATGAATGATTCCTAAAGTAGGAAGTTCTTGTAGTCAATGAAAGGAAAAGTCACTTATTCATATGATAATTTGATGAACAAAACCTCTGATCTGAGTGACTAAAACATATGCAAGAAAGAGTGGGGAAGGCTATCTTGGGTTAAACCGACTTCAACCGACCAACTGACGTTCATCCCTATTGGGTATTTGTTGGTCATTTGTGTAAAACCGACTCCGACCAACTAACTCTCTTCCGTACTGAGTATTTTGTTGGTCATTTGTATTGGAATCATAGAGAGCTCGAATCCTCCTTGAACCCATGTACACCTTTACTATTTCAATAGTTAATCAATATCAATATATCATTAAAATCGTTGTCATCATCAACACCTTGCAAATGTCCAAGAGAATCTAAATTTATGACAAAAGTAATAGTTCAAAGGTTAAAGGTGTCTTTCACTCTAGAGGTTGGAAGTTCGATCCTTCACTCCACAATTGTTGTACTAAAAAAAAGTCATGGTCTCTCTCTTTAACAGCTTTCATCAAGTGATTAATTTTCCTTTTTATCTTCGTCGTGGTAGCCTAGATCGTTACATCAACCATCATGATAAACATCACATCGAGAGTGTTTTCTTCTTTGACTTGTTAGAGGCTAAATCAGAGTTACCATACAAAGGATATTCCTTGATGACAAACACCAACAATTTAGGAGATTCCATCAATTGCTTGAGAATGCTCTGCGTGATGATCTCTTTTAAACGACTACAAGTGAAAGGTCCTGTGTAAGTGTTGCTTGCAAAAAAAGATTTTGATGCAACCTTTTTTTTTGTTGCCATTGGTTGGTTTGTTGATTTGGATTTCAAGAGAGAGATGAGAGGTAGAAATGTCTCACTAGACGTGCCAATTTGTTCGCACGAGGTTTTCGGAGAAACGTGTTTCGTGGAGTTGAACTTGTGTTTATGATGTGTTTGTGTTAATTTGATGCGATGTGGTTTGATCTCGAGTACTCGATCCTCTAATTCTCTCTCGACTGAATGCTTACACTTGATGTATGGAAGCGGAGCTAGTACTTGATCCTCTAATTATCTAACGACTAAATACTTATACTTGATGTATGGAAGCGGAGCACTTGATGTTCTTAAAGTTGGAGTCTTGGAAGAAGATTTGTGATCCAAAGAACTTGAGTTTCAATGAACAATGCAGTCTTCAAAAGCTATTGAGTCTTCTGGATGTTGGGAGAATCCTCTCTAGCCTCTCTGGAGTCAAAATTTATGAACCTCACAAATTAAAAAAACTCTATTTATAAGGTTCAATGGTGAACTTTATGGGCTTGAGCTTAGTTGGTCCATGGATCAGACACCTATGCTCAATCATATGGATTTAGGACTTATTTAACCTTTGGACTACATTAAGCTTATCTTTGGACTGAATTGAACATTAGTCCAAATAAACAATATCTAATTGTACAAAAAATAATTAACTTGATCAAACAATTATGATGAAAACACGTGCCTTCGTCAAAATTTACCAATTTATGTCCTCAATTTCAATTTGAGACATGTCAAATTTTAATTAGTTCTAAATTCAATTATTCATTTGGTAAATGATATGAAAATTTGTGATTGATCCAAAATTTCTCGTTCAACAACTACATTTGAAAATGACCTTATACCAAAATTATACCTAACAAGAAATTCATCGAACTTTTAAATATATATATTAAAAAAAAGGGCAAAATGCACTTTGATTCCCTGAAGTTTGGGGTTTATGTCTACTTGGTCCTCGAAGTTTGAAAATAAGCAATTTAGTCCCTCACATTTGCAAAATACTTCTAAATAATTCCTGATTTAACTTTAAGTTAATGGAATACTTATTAAATGGTCATGTGATGTGAAAGCTAATTGTATGATGACATGTTAATTTCTTTGATTAATTGGCAAAAATAAATTATAAATTAATTTTAAAAACTTAAAAA
>JBBPDI010106797.1:0-10015 GCA_037974545.1 Cucumis variabilis
TGCTCCTACCTTAGTGTGTGGTGATAAATTTTGTTTGAAATTTTATTAAGTTAGAAAAGAAATCAATATTTAAATAAATTTCGTAGATATCCCTCACCTTTTCTTTTTTCAACACCGACACAGAATTTCCTATAAAATAATATTTTAGTTAAAACAAAACATTTTACAAAATCTCACTGAATTTGAAATCAAAATCAATTCTCAAACATATCACACACCCATAAAATAGTCAAATAAAAAATGTATTTGATTACTAACACATACTAAAAAATCAATATATACAACTTTGCTAAAGTATTTAAGTTTAAAATTTCTTAATGCTTTTATTATTCTCTTTATTTTTACTAGGTTTTTTTAAAAAAAATATTAAAAAAAACAGCAAATTATTTACACTATGTAAAACAATTTTTAAAATAAAAAAGTTCACAGGCCCCCAATGAAAAATACAAAAAATATATATCCTAGTCAACACGCGATTAATCGGTCATATGCACGCATGTAATTCTTCTTCTAAATGATCATGATATGCGATGGTGTAAGGACTGATACACGATCGTGTAGGTCGTGTAGGTAATATCAACATGATCGTGTAGTTATTTTTATCGATGAGAAAAATGTTTCAAATTTAAACGATCGTATTGACCACGCTAATCGATCATGTTGACTATGGTAAACGATCATTTAGATCATATCCACACAATCGTGTAGTTCTTTTTAAACAATGGAAACAAGGCTTCAATTCAAAATAATTGTGTTGATCATGCTAAATGATCGTTTAGATTATATCCACACGATCATGTAGTTCTTTTTAAATGATAGGAAAAGGGGCTTCAAATCTAAACGATCGATTGACTAGGTAAGCAATCATTTAGATCATATCAAAGTGACATTTAAACGATCTTGATATTCTGGAAGAGGAGCTCGAAGAAAGAAAGAGAAGATGAAGAAAGAAAGAAAGAGAATATGAATAAAAATAAAAAGAAATAAAATATGGAAGATGAGCTGAAAAAATCTAAAAAAGAAAAAGAATAAATCGTAATGAAGAAAAAAAAAAGAGAAGTGATGAATCGCCCGTAATATAAAGGTCGAAAAACTTGAAATTAATAAATAAAAAATAGTTTACCGCTTCATGGGCTTTTTGTTTTTGTTACATAGACTATAAATATTTTGGTCTTTTGTTACATTTATGAAAATTAACCTTCTTATTATAGTCCATACACCTCAAGTCATGAAGTGTGCCATATTATTTAGAAAAATGTCAAAGAGTTAAAAAAAAGTGGGAGTAGAAGGGTATTAAATGAGGAGGAGGAGAAAAATAGGCAAGTAAGACTAATAACAATCTCTACCCATATAACTAAGGGTAGTTTTATTCTAAATATAATTTTATATTATAAATAGGTTAATTTTCATAAATATAACAAACTAACAAAATATTTAGAGTCTGTGTAGCAAAATGAAAAAGCTCATGAAGCTGACCATGTTCTTTAAATAATCTAGGTTTGCCCTTCCTTTTCATCATTTTTCTTCTCTTCCTCTTTTGCGATTTTTTCTTTTCATCGTCTTTTTCTCTTATTCTTTTGCAATTTTTCTTTTATTTTTTTTCAAACTGTTATTAGTTGTTTAAGATCGTGTGCCAAATATAAAATCATGAAAAAAAAATAGTTTATGCATTTTCTACTACTTGTTCTTAATTATCTTAAATAAAGATGAACAATAATTTGTATTCCTACAAGTTATCACACCCCCAAATTTAAGTTAATGTTAGTCCTCAAGCATTTACTCATAATCATAACGCATTATTCCCTAAGAAGTCAAACGAGTTTTCATTACAAAAGCAATTTTTACATCATCTCTAATTGAACTAAGCATGCTAGCCACAAGTAATTTTCTACAACATTTGATGTCATCATTCCATACCTTTTTCTTCGTGAATATGCGTGGAACCACTTCTCAAACCCAATATTACTAGGATAATTTCTAATATTTCACCATATTGACTCCATGCATCTCATGTGATATTCAAATTCATCATTATAGTATAGGCATTAGCACAACTAAAGAAATATTTATCAAGCTGTGAATTTTTAAAATGGAGTTTTAAGTTATTTAAGAGATATTTTATGCACACACAGTAGTACTCAACATTTGAAAACACTCTTAAAACTCCTTTAAGGATAATGCTAAGATGTCTATCATAAACAATGACTAAATTATCTCGCTCCACAAACGTACTTTATATCTTTTCAAAATACCATGTTCATGATGCATCATTTTCAGAATCTACAATACAAAATGTGAGAGAAAATATTTGATAGTTACCTGATAACTTGTAGAAATACAAGTTATTATGGTCTTTTACGTAGAACAATGAAACCAAAACACATGATAATGTATCAAAATGTGTAACTTCTATAACAAATTCATAAATATAAAAGAATACAACTGACATAAATCTCCACACTTATCTTACCTTATTTTTCAATGTTTTATTGCAGGATTGTAAAGAGAAGAAGAAACAGTGAATCGTAGAGGAGCGCCTACAAAAGCTACGCTATAGAAACCTTGTCTGGCGAATAAAATTCCTAGGCGAGGAGCCACTCCATCACCCAAGGAAGGCTCACTAGCAAACAAGAATGGTAGTTGGAGTTGATGTGATTTGACAAGCTGCAATCGGCACTGATACAATCAGAATAATAGAAGTTTTCTATCGAAAGTAGCCTATAAAAAGACTTCATCCCTACCATGTAAATTATCTAGCTTTAATGGACCAAAACCTAGAGAGCTCCATTGGAGCTGGCAAAAAGGACTAGCATTTTTATCCTCTGTAAAAACTCATCCTCTTCGTCGATCATTCTTTTAGGTGAGAGCTTAGAGATAAAACTAGAGAAAGATCCACCATCTTCTTTTCCCTAACTTGTAACATATGTCACCTCATTTTACTTTCCATTTTTGTATTTCATTGTAATGTATGATGTTTATATTATACAGTGGCCTAAGGCCTACATTCTTTAATACATTGTATATTTAGCCCTTTTCAATCTATCATTTTTTTACTGTTTATTTGTCAAATTGTTATATTTAGTTTGGACTTGTGATAAGTTCTTAATAAGAAGCCTAACTTATAAGATTTATCGTGTTAGTTGAGCTTTTACTCCTTTGTTTGGCCAACGTCTATCACCATCTACTCGAGAGAGCAAGTAGTAAGGATATAGCTAGCACGCGTAAAGAGGAGTCTGAAAACAAACTCCACCTTGGTGATTAAACCTCCATCACTTGTGTCCCGAAAGGAGAACAAGTGTGGTGACTTGGTGTCGAGAGGTTTCCACCCTTAAAAAAGAGGTAATATAAGTCTTATAAATAACCACTTCTAGATAACTATAGCTTGATTGAGATTTATCATTTGCGACTTGAGAGACGAGCAAGTGTGGCATTTAAGACATTAAGAGGTGCTTGGTTTAATTAAAAGCTTGTCACTTGATCTCTATCGCATCAAGGGTTGCCTCATGGCTTAATCGTCTAACAACGCGGAGACATTCATTCACTTTTCCTTAATACAAGTAAGTTCATTTCTCATCTTAACGTCACTCTTGCCACCTTTTACAAAATATCTAGTGTAATTATTACGTTTAACACATAGACATACTTTTACCTTAGACTGTATAGTTCTTGTATATTACTTAGATGAAGAAGTAAATTTTTTAACTCAGATTTGATAACAATTCTATGTGTTTGACCCTGGCTTACCCAAGAAATTTGTCATTTTGCTTACACCTGGACAAGCAATAGGAAAACTTGTACTTAATGAGGATTTAATAACTATGCAAAAACAAGGGCTTGCATCTTTTATTGCACAGTCCTGACCTAGAGACATAGCTAGTGAACATCTCGCATGCAATGACTATGACTCGCCGCGTAGAGAGGTTTGTGATATGAATTTAACTTATACACCTAACTCACGTAAACACATGCAATAAGACTATAAATGAAGCACATCACTGAATCCCTAAACTCAAACTCTAAATCCAACGAGCAAGTTTTTATTTTATGATGAGGCTATTAATAGGGTGCCACCAAATTTACACTTTAAAAATGTGTCATCAACATAACTAATGGGTCTACAATACTTCCACCCCTCAATTGATGAACTAAAAGCCATGAAGGAAACTTGGAATGACCGCTATCATCCATTTCTAAAGCAATGAATGTATTTGTAAAAAATACAAAGAAACATTTCTAACTTAAACATCCACCACTAACAAAATTGTATAGATAAATAGAAATAGACAACTATCTCTAACTATCTAAGATAGATTGTGGTAGTTGTCTATCTCTATCTAGCTAAGATAAACTGTGATAGTTTTCTATCTCAGTCTATCTAGAAATAGAAAAAAGTTTGCTAGGGAAAACTGATGATACTTAGACTGAATTTTCCTTATATTTCTCAAAAAAAGCTTGAAATTAAGATGTATGATTCATCTGCATCGCCTTTTAATATTTTTACTATGTCTTCTTTTGTCATTCAAGCTTTTTTATAATTGATATTAACTCCAAGTTTTGTTCGAGCCTTATGGATAATGACTTTTGGAATGGTACGATCAATATACATAAACTTAAAATCATTTATCACCAAAATTCAATAAAACTGATAATTTTACCAACACATCCAATTGAATTTCTTCATATCTTAAAATAACTAAACCATTCAAGTCTATTCGTGCTTTTACTAAAATTCCATAATACTTATAAACATTGTATCCATTCTATTTACCTCTATAGAAAACAACTTTAAACAATTATAGGAATAGACATTGTATCCTGTAAAATAAAAATCATATTATGTAAGAAAGTAAACTGAATATATTCAATAGTGATAGAAAGGAATAAAAGACGACAAAGATAAAGAGATAGACAGAGATATGATAGTTCGATATCTCTGTATATCTATAATAGATAAAGATAGAATTTTATCTCCCTCTATCACAAATTTCTGGAATCTTGTTTTTAAACATACATTGAAGATATTCTTCAAACAATACAGTACACCATAATGAGTACTAGAGCTTGGGTTATTCAAACCATGAACAAAAGCAATTCAATCAAGTTCTCATAATAATCTTGTATAGCATATGATGGTAGCCTAACGATACAAAAATTGTAGAAGAAGAAGAAAAATAAATAAAAAGTAAAGTAAAGTGAATTGGAGAAGAAGACGAGATGTGAATTCAAAGAAAAAAAATAGAATGGAAAAGAAAATCTACCTGCCTCCGCTGCTGCGAAAAAGATGAAGAAGAAAGATGACACCCAATGAAATCCAATGGATGTGAGGAAGAATAAGAAGACGTTATCTGATCGTTGTTGAAAGACAAAGAAAAAGAAGAAGACATTGTCCAATTGTTGTTGAAAGACAAAGAAAAAGATGTTACGAAGAAAGCAGACGACGTTGTCTTATTCCGAAATTTAAAAGTTGAGGGTATTTCTGTCATTAAAAAAATCAAAGTGAGCCTAATGGGCTTTTAATTTATAATATGAAAAAATATTTAGACAAAAAAACCTAAATTGACTATGAAATTTCGCAAATGTCCTAATCTAAAATTTATTTTCTTAATTAAGAATTCGTATAATTTTTTGGACAATAATAACCTTATAGTCATTATTAATTATATATGATATTTGAAATTATATTTAAATTATTTTCTTATTCACATTACTTTCAATTTATTATAAATTTGATAACTTCTTTATTTAAATGTGTAATTTTATTATGGTAATAAACTAGAATTAGTTTTTTAATTAAGTATAAAACAAAATCTTTTCTAATATGAAATTATATACTAATTAATTATAATCATATAACCTTTTATCTTCATCACGTTAACATTCTAAAACCTTCCATCCCGTATCGGCAACCACTTCATCCATCAATTTTTTCGGTATTTTCTTCTGACAACAATTTCATATTTTTCACACCGTTCATTTTTCATCCTTCAATTTCCTTCCTCTCTTCCATAGATTTCACTGTCTTTAATATCGTGGTTCATCTTTTCCTACTTGGTCTGAGAATTATTTTATCTTTTCGTTCTCATCAAACTTTCGGTTAGTTTTCTTTTTCAATTTGTCGCATTATTCTTCATTCCATTACTTGATACGTGTTAACTTTTTATTCTATTATATCTATTATATTTCTTTTTCAAAACATTTTACAATAGCACATATATAATAGTATACAGTAAGTCATCTGAACTTTTCGCTTTGGTAATTTTTCATTCTTATACTGTAAACTATATAATTCCTTCCGAATTTGACTTTAAAATATATGTTTATATAGTAAATATGATTAAAACAGTAGTAAATTATAATATACAATGACAATACATTACATACTTATTATTAGTTTATATATATTATTATATATATATCACATCTTATTTACAATTATACTATTTTTTTTTTAATATACCCGTAAGATATAATAGTTTTCTTATGTGATATATATATATATATATATATATCACATCTTATTTACAATTACACTATTTTTTAATATACCCGTAAGATATTATAGTTTTCTTATGTGTTTTATTATATATATACCACATATTATTTACAATTATACTATTTAATGACATATAGTTGTAATATTTTGTGGCAGAATGGCCAGTATTGTAGTCTATTTTGATGGTTTTTTCAACTAATCTAACAATTACGTTAGTTCTAGTGTGTTCGAAATAGTAATTGATGAACATGTGTCTTATAAAGAAATGTCCAATGTCCTTAGATCCAAATTAGGTAGTTTTATTGATATATATCTTTGCCTATGTCCTATAGAATGTGTTAAGAAGAATTTGACAATAAAGAATGATAACGCTATGAAATAGGTTTACATATAATGACATCGAATGTGGAACAACATATTACCCTTATTGTTCATTTTGTTAGCCTTTTAGATATTTCTTTGGGTTCATCATCCTCAAGTTCATTTCAAACTGAAATCCATTCAAATGGGGTCGTTTTTTAAAACCATAGATATGTCTAAGATAGATTCCAACTTTACACTAAAAAACCACGACATTTTTTCAACCAAATCTTTGTTGAAATACTTTGTTCAAGTCATTTCTATTAGCGACAATTTTCAATACGTTACAGTGAAATCAAACAAGTGTTGATTTTGCAGTGCGTAATTAAAGATTGCAAATGATCATTGCATGCTTCCTGTTGTTTTCATGGTGATAGAACATTATGGGTTCTTACTAGGTTCGATTCTGAACATATATGTTCAATAGATGTTCCACTTACAGATCATAGATAGGCTACCTTTACCGTTATCAAGGACTTGATAAAGAATAAAATAAGTTTAGTTGATTCTAAATTGTCCACTCCCAAAGATATAGTTTCATTACATTCGTGCTAAACATGGCTTAAGTATATCTTACCAAAAAGCATGGTATGCACGTGAGGCCGAGTTGGATGAGAGTAGAGGTTCTCCGAAGGAATCCTACAAGATGGTAGCCAAATTTGCTTACATGATGCATCTTAACAACCCAAGTATACTGATAATATACATCATCATATATGAAATTTATTTTCCTTAAGAATCAGTACCATTAATGATAATATTTGTTATGTTCGTAGGTTTTGTTGTTGACTACAAGTTAATGCCGATGGTAGATTTCGATACTTCTTCATGGCATTATCTGCTTCTATTTCTAATTGGCAACATTGTCATCCAATCATATCTATTGATGGAACAAGCATGAAGAATAAGTACGATACTCTTTTATCTGCTTCAAGTCCTGATGCCAATGATCACATATTACCCCTAGCTTTTTGTGTGGTCAATTCTGAAAATGATTCCTCTTGGACGTGGTTTTGCAATCAACTGAAGAGAATAATTGGTGGTAGAAATGATATTGTCATAGTATCTGACCGGCACAAAAGTATACATAAAGTGATAGAGGTAATATTTTCCAATGTTCTACATTGCCTGTGTCTGGTTGATTTACTTAGGAACTTGAAGCTGAAGTATAGATCAATAGTTGATACTGTGTTTCATGCTTGTGGCAAGGCTTATAATGTTGTTGAGTTTGAACAACAAATGTATTTGTTGAAATGTAATGCATCTGGTATACGTAAGGAGTTACAATCGATTGGTTTTTCTAGGTGGTCTCATGCCTACTCACCCCTTAGTAGATATAATGTCATGAAATTTGGTCCATCGAACCCTTGACTACTGAACTCTAATTTTTCCTTCTTACAAATTTCGTTGTGAAGGGTGACTTTAATATTTTTTTTATGGTTGATTTCCTCTCCTTAGGCTCCTCCTCACAGCTTGCTTGTAAGCAAAAATTTCTCTTTCTCTTGCCTGATTATTCATTCCAATCTTCTCATGATATATAAAATATATTATGTTATAAATTTAAAACATTTATCATATACATACCTTTATTGTATTGTTTTTTCCAGCTCCTCTTTGCTGATTAAGAATTTTTTCATCTTTTTTTGTTTGCATCAAAGATTTTAAACATAAATCAAATGCTTTTTTACTATGTTTGAATTCATGAATAACTAATTACATATTCGGTGTATCAAAAATACTTCCCTACATTTTTAGGTCTTCTTTTTCTATTTATTCTACTTCTCTGAGTAGAGCTGTGCTGTAGACCATATCACCCAAGCACCCATTTTTTCATGTTAATCATGAATATATATGGAATAGTATATATATACATTGACATACGTGTTTTAAATAAATAACTTTACAAATACAAATGATAACAACATACCTTTGCAGCTTTAGTGTCATTACTTCATTTTTTAGTTTTGTCTTCTTCTTCATCCTTGTTAATATGAAATGTAATTAGTTTATATTTTGTTATATATGGGTGAAGAATAAGTGGTTAATGGAAGAGAATTAAACGACGAGATAGAAGGAATAAATATGTGTTTATATATATATTAAGCATCGAGGTGCATGCTTTTTAAGAAAAAAAAATTCTTATTTCTCCTTCACAAACATCCTAGCGCCACCTTCACCTCGTTGACCCCTCCACCTTGTCGTCCGCCTTCGCCTTGTCGCTTAACCACTCCACTATCTGACAAGTCGCCAACCATTTGGGTCGAGCGAAGCCGAGCTTTTCCTTTGAACTCCAATGTCCATTAAAGAAATGCCATAATCTATCGTGCCTAGCCAACAGCCTTTCAGTCTACCTTTCTTTCAAGTCGAGTTGTGCGTGCAAGTCAATTCTTGACTTACCCATCTCCATGTGAGTCGTTTTGTGTCGATCTGTCTCCTTCCAATCGCATTGTCGCTCCAGCCACCGCTAGTCACCAATTTTCTATGAGTTGAAAGTGAGATTGATGAGTTTTGTTATGGGTTTTAAGATCCTCGTTAAAGGTTAATTAAATATGTAATTTTAGATTAAATTGGAACAAAAATCTGGATTCTTTTCTTTGAAAGTTTAATCAGTGATTTTGGAAGGATTAATTTGTGAAATTTTCCAATTAAAATTGAATTGGTTTCAACCTCAATTTTCAGTTAAATTGGAAAAATTTTGTATGCTAGCCTTTGGTAAACTTTATTAGTTAAAGTTATTTAAAAATTTTCCTTATTGTTTAAGACTGGCTTAATTGGAGAAAATTTACTGTCAATAATAGATTTGTTTTTTTTAGCTAATCTCAGGTAAAAGATTCTATTACTAGATCTTTGAATTAAAATTTAAGAGTGTTGCATGATATTAATGACTGATTTTATGTGACGTTTATGCTTGATTGATTATATGATTATTTTTTATTGTTACATGCTTTTTGGATCGATGGTGTCTGGTACTGGTGGCTATTAGGCTGTGTACTCTACATGTGTGGTGTCCCTTAGGACCACCATCTTTTGATTGATATGCTTGTGTGTGTCTTGTTGGGATTTATGTCCTAAAACTCGTAGATTATAAATATAATCCATTGACCGTTATTAATAAAGTATTATTATTGTAATAATTGTTATTGATTATAATATTAGTTTTGT
>JBBPDI010106806.1:0-10014 GCA_037974545.1 Cucumis variabilis
AAGCGGTTCGGTTTTGATTCGGTTTTATTCATGCATAAGCGGTCTGGTTTTCATTCGGTTTGACACAATTGAGCGGTCCGGTTCGGTTTCAAATTAGATTTTTTTTTCATTTTTCGGTTCGATGCGGTTTTAGCTTCAAACCGAACCAAACCGAACCGCGAACACCCCTAGTGGTAGGTGCTAAATATGTGTGAGCTTCGTTTGGCCGTGTGTTTCCTTATGGATATGGTACACGTCTGAGCTATTCTGAGTCGTACTTTTAATATGCAATCATGGTTGGATTGGATGGAGATGGATATTATGGTATGTACTAAGTACGTGTGAGCTCTGTTTGGTTGCGTGTTTCCTTGTGGATATGTGAGCTATTCTGAGTCGTGTAGTTAGTATGCTATCATGGTTGGATTGGATGGAGGTTACTATCATGGCGGGTACTAAATATGTGTGAGCTAGTTGTGGCTGTATGATCCTTGGATCATGTGTGAGCTACTCTCGATCGTATATTCAAACACCTTGCCACGAGCAAATTAGCTACAGGTTTATTGGTTGGTTGGGGATTATGTGATGATAACTTTTATATTTAATATTTTATTTTTTATGCATATTTACAAACTTTGTTGAGCATATTTTACGAGTTTTTAGAGCTAATTATTTGCCACTCACTAAGCTTTCAACTTATGTTTGCAATATTTTCTCCCCCTCCTCCCCCCTCCCCTAAAGGTATAGACCCAGGACCAAGCGTTGTTTAAGCCCCTATCGTTCTTGTAGATCTTTATTTTTTTTGTATGTATATAGTTTAAATTTTTGTAATGCATCATGGACTTGTTAGACTTATCTAGATCGACGCTATGAACTCGTGTTTGGAAGAGTCCTCATTAGTTTGAAACCTTTTGTATGAAATACCTAGTCTGTATCTTAAATTCTACTTGGAGTTTTGAAATCGTCTAGATGTGTGTGGTGAGACACACTGGTTGTATGTAGTATCTGAAGTTTGTTTATAATTTTATAGAAGTGGAAACATTTTCTTTTCCAGATGTGGCTACCCCAAATTTTAGGAGAGATGCTGTCGAAAGTTTTGAAGAATTTCTTAATGTGTTTTCTACAGAATTTAAGTTGGAAAATGTTGTTTTCAAAAGTGTTTTATCATGCCACGATTTAGGTTAAAGAGGAAAAACCTAGATCGGGTTGTGCATTAAGGTAGGCTATTTTTCAATGATCATTAGTTGCACGTGTCCCATTTATGGTTTGCAAATTTATGATTTACCTACAATGTAGAATTTCCTGAGTGTGTTAGATGGCACGTACATAAAGGTAAACGTGAGTGCAACTGATCGTTCGAGTTATAGGACATGGGAGGATGAAGTTGCCACAAACGTCCTAGAAGTATATGATACAAAAGTCGATTTTGTGTTCATCTTAGCTAGCTGGGAAGGATCCAAAGTCAACTCGTGCATCCTTAGAGATGCTATTTCAAGACCTAGCAGACGAAAAGGTTCTGAAGGATAACTATAGCTACACATTGTTTCTTGCAAATATTTGTTTTTTTTTTCACAATTAGGCCTTTGAAACATTTGATCTGATAAAAGGGTATTACTACCTATGCTATGTCGGTTATCAAATGCCGAGGGTTTCCTAGCTTCATACAGAAAAGAAAGATACCATTTGCAAGAGCGGTGTGGCGAAGGTAATGCACCTAGAACAACATGAGAGTTCTTCAACATGAAACATTTCTCTGTAGGAAATGTGATTGAAAGAGCGTTCAGGCTGTTGAAGGATCGTTGGGAAATTCTACCAAGTTCAATGTCAAACAATAATGGCTTGTTGTCTCTTGCACAACCTCATAAACAGAGAGATAACTAACGCTAAAATGGCAAAGAATTACGATTAAGGTGTTCGACCTACGCCACGACTACAGGTGACGACATTCACTACATTGAGACCTCCAATGAATGAAGTCAATTGAGAGATGATCTAGCTAAAGAAAAGTTCAATGAATGGAAGTTACGTAATCATTAGTACTTGTACGGTTATTTACCTTTTGTAAATGTGTAGCCTATTTTTTCATTTGTTCTCAAATGGTAGATAATGATGTATACTTTAGTTGTTTTTTCATTGGTTTTGATTTAATTGTTTTTGTATGTGCATGTTATGATGATCAATCACTGACAAATCAGAATAAAACAATTTAGTATATTGCATATTGTCTGCCTTATGTTACTCATTTCATTAACATGTGTATGTATATTTACTAGTATGGCAAGTTCTTCTCGAGCACCTAAACACATTTGCACCAAAGAAGAAGTGAAAATGGTTCACTGATTGGTGGAGTTGGTCTCTGTCAGTGGCTGAAAAATCGATAATAGTACCTTCTGTATGGCCCTAATCACGTGCCACCGATGCGATGAAGGTCCTACATTAAGAACACTATGCGAAAAGACTCATAAGAGTCATTTGCATTTCGCAGAAGGGTTACGTAATGGAAACTCTCTTCGCGAAGGGGTTATGCAGTAAACAGTTGGACAATTTGAGTTACTTCATCGAGAAGTAATGATATGACTCTCGTGTCAAAAAGTCAGTGATTGATTTGACTTGACCACTCAATCCAAATTCAGGATAAGGAACGGACAAAGACACATGGAGTTCTAAGATTGGACCACTTCTCTCTAATAGAAAAGGCAACATTCCGACATAGGAAAATTCATTAGAGAAACCTATAAATAGGAGAATTCTGGTCATTTTAAAGTTGCTTTTTATCCTAAGCTTACTTAAGAAACAACTAAGGAAATATCCAAGATTTTTAAAAACTTAAGACTAGTTTAATTTCGGTAGGGATTGCAAGAAGTGTAAGGAAACTCTTGGCCGAGGAAGCCAAGTAGAAGAGCTAGTTGATTGTGATTGTGAGTGGTTCTTCTTTAAAATGATTTAAACAAACAACAAGAATTTCCAATGTTTTTAAATCCTTAAGGATATTTCCATTGAGACATATGATTTCTATTACGCTTTCCAAATACATGTGATTTACAAATGCATAAGATTTTATATGAATTGAAAGATGATCTTTTGTACCCTATGTGATATATTGCCTTATCCTTGCTGTGTGATCTAAGATAAGATGCTCTATTCTTGCTATATGATCTAAAATAGAATGCCCTATTCATGTTATGTGATCTTGAATTGGATGCCTCATACTCGTTTTGTGATCTGGTATGGGATGCCCTTTGTTGCTTTGTGATTTGGTATTGGAGGACTTGTTAGGCATAAGGGAATTGATGGTACTTGGCCAGCGTTGAGGCTTCTCTGCATAGCTGCAACTTGGTAAAAGAGTGTGGTAAACCCTTGAGCCAAGAAAAAAGTACAAAGACGTAATTGAATATGTAGAATGATTCTACGAGATGAACATGTAGTATGCGAGAGGCATACGACGCGATATAATTTGTGACTAATAATGAAAAGAAGTTATTCTTGAAATTATATATTATTGAGGAATGGAAATGTTGAACGCTTTGAATAAGTGTTTCCCTAAAATGTAATAGTTGATTTACATTTTTCTATAACGCCTGGTTTGGCAAATGATTATGTTAATAAGACAAGCTTGACTTATTTAATACGACTGACAAAAGACCCTTCACTAGACATTTTCGCCTAACATTTCAAACTTTTTGTTTTATGATCCTCGGGTAGGAAAGAACATCCAGCGTTGATCTCCTATCGTGTTTTCTCAACCGCATCATTTTGGTAGTGGTCACTATCTTCTTACATAGCATACAATAGCTAGGCGAGAAAAGTCCAAGTCTTATTGAGCCATGTTTAGTAGTCATGTATTGAATGTTGTAAAAGTACTGAATGTACATGTATTGACATATCAATGAAATTCTCGAAATTCATCCAAGTTCACAAATTCTTGTGAATGTCTATCTTAGTTTCACTTACTATGCGTTTGACGTGTTACTTTCTAGGAGAATCTCGGGTATAATGTATACATAATCGCATCTTTATTCCATCGTATAAAGTGAATTGAAGTGGGGTGTGACACATTCAGATCTATGTACCTCGCATAGCTCCAACGGATGATGGTAAAAAGTTATCGGGCTGGAACATCCAAGGATTGCCGACAATAAACTATCGAATAAAATCCTTTAAGAGAATGTTCCAACAATCGCAGAAATGCGAGGCCTATCATGCAATGGATTCAGTTGGAACAACGAATACCAGTGCATCATCGTTGAATGCAATGTAGTACACAGTTGGATGAAGGTATGTATCTATTGTCGACTGTTTTACGTTTATAGTCATAATCAACAACGAATATATTGAAATGTTTGCATAGAGCCATACTACAGCCAAGGGCCTTCTTAAAAAATTGTTTCCTTATTACAATGACCTGTCATACGTTTTTTGAAAAGATCGATCTACAGAAGCACGAGTAGAGACCTTCATTGATGTAGAGTCCATGTGTCAGGCAAGTTCGAAGGTTTTCCCTTTGATGATGCTAATGATCCAGAGATCCCCATGATGTATAGTCAAGGACTGAACATGGCGCTTAATGAGCTCATGGGCACATGACTAGGTCGATCGAGTGAGGGGAGAAGTGCTTCGAGCAAAAGCAAAAGGAAATGGAAAGGACAGATGGCTGAAACGGTCGAGATCATTTGTAATGTGAATGAAAGTCACAAATCACCAATTGAAGGCCATTGCATAATGGTCAAAAGAATAACATCAAGCGAACGACGAATATGGTACAGAAGTCATGAAACGATTGCAAGATATCCTTAAACTGAGTAGCCATGATAAGGTGCGACTTTTTATGAGGACCATAATGTGTAGTGTCCAAGACATGAAAGCATTCCTGACAATACCCACCAAGCTTAAAATGAAGTATTGCATCGTGCTGTTGGAAGATAACGCTTGACTAATTGTCAATTTTTTTTCTTTCTTCTATCGGCTGGTTCTCTATGTGTTCATCTTTATTGCTAATGTATTATAAACACTTTTTTTTAAAGCTTATCTATATTAATGAATTCATGTTTGGGTAAATACATATTGCAAATTTCTTTTGGCTTGCTTTCTTACCTAAGTAACTAGGTAGGCAAATAGTACAAATGTATGTTTAAACTAATATCCAACACAATAACCTAAAACAACGAGAAAATGGCTTTGTGGAGATTAACCCAAAATTAATCGAATGAGGATCCTAAATAAAAAGATTCAATAATATCAAATTGGAATTATGAGTTTTCATTATATGTGTAGGGCAAAAAAGAGTAGTGATAAAGGTAGATTGAAACAAAATTTATTAAATGAACATCGTAATTAAGAAAATTAAATAAAATCATTTGACAAATTTTCTTATTTCATGTACTATATATATGCATGAAAAAAAGAGTAGTAAAAAATCAAAATTGAAGTTAAATTTATGAAATAAACATCGTAATTAACAAGGTTAAATAAAATCATTTCAAGAAAATATTACTTGATGTACCATATATGATGAAAGAAAAAAAAGAGAAGTGAAAAAGAAAAAGAAAAATTCAAGCTAAATTTATGAAATGATCATCATAATTAACAATATGAAATAAAATTATTTCAAGAATTTTTTTTTATTTGATGTACCATAGATATGCATGAAAAAAAAAGGTAATAAGAAATCAAGATTGGGATTAAATTTATTAAATGAATATCATAATTAAAAAGATTTAAGAAAATGTATATTTCTTGTACAAATACGTAGAAAAAAAGAGTAACAAAAAATCAAGATTGAGGTTAAATTTATTAAATAAATAACATAATTAAAATGATTTAATAAAATTAATTTAAGAAAAATGTGTATTTCATGTACAGTATATATGTAGAAAAGAAAATTGTCACAAAATGTAAAAATACGCATTTTTTTTTGTAGGAAAAGACGAAATTTTCAGATTCCACTTTTCGCTACAATTATTTGTTATCATAAAAGAGATGCTGAAAATAATTTATTTAATTTATTAAAATAAAATTCATTTTAGATGAGAAGTTGAACTTTTTTTAAAATAATGTAGATTTTGAAACATATGTCAAAAATAGGGTGAATGCAAAACTATTGACAAAAATAGATGTTTTAGGTAAAGTCGTGTATCCATCCACGACTTCCATGCAGTGGACCCCACATCTTCTATTTTTTACCTTATTTTATGTATATATATATAACACTGGATCCCACACTTTCTTATTTTCTCATTATTTGTATACATTATGTGTGGGTCCCACACATTCTACTTTTTCTCATTATTTATATATACATACGTTAAATTTAGTTAAGTTTTTTAAATTTAATTTGTAATCAAATCAATTCTTGTTTTTTCCCTTTTTCCATAAACGTTAAATTGTTTTATTCAATTAGCGATGTGCATTGGTGGCTTCAAGTGTTATTATTATTATTATTTTTTAGTAACTTCAACTTCTCTCAATTATTATTATTACTATTTTCATTTGTTTAATTTATTTTTTTAATAACATATTTTGTTAATATATGGGTTTTTTAAAAAAAATAAGTATAATTTTGATTAAGAAATAATTAAATTAAATTAGAAAAGATGAATTTATTAAGAAAAATTGAAGATTGAAAATTGAGTTATTTAAATAGATATAAAAAAATAATAAATTAATTTAATAAAGAAAGATATTTGTAGAATTTGAATGTTTAATATATATATGAATTTATTAAGAAAGGATGTTCACACCTGTCAACCCCCATTTTGCTACCGGATTTGACACGTGATATCTCATGAAATCGAGAGGAGCTCAACTAATTTGCTCATGGTATGAGAAACTCTCTCTTTCTCTTTCAACCTTAATGGGTCGCATCCTCAGCCTAAAGAGAGCTAATTCGGGGACAAGGCCTCTGCGCGTGCGGGGGGAAATAGGATAGTCCTTCGGACCTGTCATCTGGACCTTGATTTTTTGAACCCTTGTTTATCCACTAAATTATAGGAGGACTATGAAACCTATTACTTTGAGCGTCCTCCGTCCTTAGTCGTTTTATTCAATATTCTTTATTCACACCAGACTATCAAGGGTCTTGCTGATTCTACTATCAAAGGTCCAGGTTCTGCAGGGTTTACCTGGAGTCCGGAGGATTCATCCGTAGAACTATCAAGGGTCCTGCTGGTAAACCCCCAGAGGACCATCCATATAGGAAGAGGACCTTTCGTAATTAACTGTTGGTCATGCTGAGTTAGACGATCAAGGGTCCAGGTTCCGCAGGAGTTATCTGGAGTTTGGTTCGTAGGGTTTACCCGAAGTCCGGAAGATGAATCTGTAGGACTATCCAAAAAGGAGTAGGACATTCCACAAGAGATTAGGAGTAGTTCGAAGGATTTATCTGGAGGACCATTCGCAAAAAGGGGAGTAGTCCAAAGAATTTATCTGGAGGACCATCCATTAGTTGGGGGGAGTAGGACCATCCATTAAAACTTTTAACCGATAGGTTAATATGGATAGTCCTTCGGACTGTTAAGGCTCAATGCAAGATTCGTGCTATCGAGTCATTTTCGTCATCTGGACCTGTCTAGAGGTTCAAAGAATATTTCAGTTCATTTCTTTCGGAGGAGCGGAAACTTGATATTTATCCGTCAAAGAAAGGTCCAGGCGCCATAAGATAGGTCCGAAGGCTAGGGGAAAATTCCAATGCCTACTATTTGATTTGGAGCACAAATGGACGAAGGAGGGCTCGGTCAAAAGTCAACAGACAAGATTCCCAAACTCACTCAAATCCATAAAAAAATCAAGCTCCAGATGAGTTGATGAGACCAAAGGCAGAGGGACGAACACGCCTTCTGCTACCTACATCATCTCTTTCCCAAATGATCGTCAGGCTTTGAACCGTGTGAAAAAGTCAAAGAAATCAGAATGGTCATGATCCGAGGCTACTTCACCTGCAACTACAAGAACAGAAAGAGAATCCGCACTGAACCAGGTGCCTGTAAAGCTCTTCTACTCCTTTTCTTATCATGAAAGATCAGCCGACCCTCGAATGAACCCCCATCCACCACCCAAACCAACCCAGGAACTTCCCCCCTAGCTTAGTCAACTCTAACCTCTTCCTGAGAAAAGAATGAAACTGCTCATTCACTTCGGAAAGAGAATACAGAATCTCAATCCGAGCCAAGAATTAGGGTGCTGATCGAAGCTAGAAGAACCCCCAAAATCAAGCCTACTCAGAAGCAGTGGTAAGCAGAATACATGAGTAAGGCGGCGCCCTCGTTTTCATAATAATAAGAAGGGAGAGAGGCTCAATGCAAGATTCGTTCTTCTTATTTGTGCCATCATCGAAGACAAGAAAATCTACTCTCTTCAATGGGTATCCATCCCATCAAGGAGAAAAAGACTAGCTGACCCACCCTATAGGTGCAAAGAATATTGCGAGCAAGAAATCATGAAAAATCAGTCTTTATTATACAATTTTCGTTAAATAGAAAGATGAGAAAAAGTCACATAAAAAAGGTAAAAACGCAATATTCTTTGCGCCTTCGGACCAATTCAAGACCGCCTCAATGAAGAATTCAATCTTCTTTTCACCTTCATACTACCTCTTTTATGAAAGTGATCCCTACGTTAGAAAAGAAAGAGAGAAAGCCTAGGAGACCCGATCTTCACTCTCTTTACTCAGTGCCCTTGCCTTCGAGCGCTTCCACATACCCTACTAGCTGGGAGACTGACTATACTCGGCCCCACCTAAGGAAAGAAGATGAGTTCAAGCTGCATACCAATCAACTCAAGAGAGCCCTATGATCATTCCTCTCCTCGCAAGAACCATCCTTTTGATACCGAAAAGCCATCCGTATGCAAAAGCAGAGAATGCATTTGATGATCGGCGATCAGACTCTTCTTTCTAGATGGATGCTTAGCCGATTTGGGGAGTTTCTTCTTCGTGACTTTGAACTTTCGCCTTTATCCTCAGGATAAATCCTTCGGACTACTCCTAATACCTTGCGGAAGGTCCTCCGGATAAATCCTCCAGACTCCAGGTAAACCCTGCGGACCAGAACCTGGACCCTTGATAGTGGAATCCTGTGGAACCTGGACCTTTGATATTGGAATCACCAGGATCCTTGATAGTTCTTCGGGTAAACCCTGTGGACCGGCTGTTAAATAACTGAAATAATATCCGCGGGTCAATGAACATCATAAATAAATTAAATAGGGAGCGGAGGCTCAATTTTTTTGAGTGAGAGATAGAAAAGTGCAAAAAGAGTTAGTTGGACTAACGAGAGATAAGAAAAAAGACCAAAGCGAGAGGAGTGAAACCGTAGGGCACGACCTTCAATTTCGAAACCTCTACGGATGACGAAAGATCGACTGAAGAAGGAACTGCTAACCCTTGCTTCTCGTTCTCGAGCATTCTTAACACCTTCTTTCTTCTTTTCGTCTACTTATTGATTGATTGACTGGTCCAAAGGACTATCCATTAGGTCCACGGATGAGGCCTATCTTATCCAAGCTACTTTGGTCTCGCTATTCCATAACCTCTTCTTGTCGGCACGTCCTTCATTCCTATCCCCTCTTCTTCTCAAATTCTCGAATGGATAGGACTGAGGCGCAATAAAGCCTTGAGATGAGCAGTAGATTGAAAAGGAAGCCCACGCGAGAGAGAGAGGCAGGGGCCCAAGCTCGAGATTTCTAGGGAGAGAGAGTATAGGGTAATTAACCAAACTTTCGGCAATATTCTTTACACCTTGCACTCCTTTCTTCCTCTCTAAATTTCATGCCCTTCTCATCATCATCATCACGCATATTTCATTGAAAACCGGTTTTCGGGTATCTAGGCATGGTTTATGCCATGATCAGTATAGGTGTTCTTGGATTTCTTGTTTGGGCTCATCATATGTTTACTGTGGGCTTAGACGTTGATACCCGTGCCTACTTCACCGCTGCTACCATGATCATAGCAGTCCCCACTGGAATCAAAATCTTTAGTTGGATCGCTACCATGTGGGGGGGTTCGATACAATACAAAACACCCATGTTATTTGCTGTAGGGTC
>JBBPDI010106832.1:0-10011 GCA_037974545.1 Cucumis variabilis
AAGCCCAAATTACCTCAAAAGTTTAGCCTTCCATCTTCAATAATTTTGGAAAAATTGTTGAAGATAAAAAATGATAGAGTGAGGGTAGAGAAATTGGAAATTGGGAGAAATTGGAGGGAATATTGGAATGAAATGAATATGAATTATCAAATTAGGGGTTAATTTGGGGTATTTATAGGGAGAAATTGAGGAAATGGGCCCTAACTATATTTCTAAGCCCATATCCAAAAAGAAAAAATGAAAATTGGAGTAATTTCAAAATTTTAGGTATTAATTATGAAAATGCCACTGGAAAAAATGAAAAAGAAATAATTTGCACCGACTGAGACTCGAACTCGGGTGGCTGAGGGATGCGCACCGTTGAGATTGCACCACGTGGCACACGGAGGGTCCTCGGATCGTTGAAGACATAGATTGAAGAAAAATAGATGGTCAATATTTTGCGTGAGGGAAGGCTCGAACCCGTGACTTCAAGGACGCCCATGAAGGCATCAAAACAACGTCAGTTTCGCCTTAAGTTATTCAGATTAAAAATGCATCTGGTGAGTTTCAAACTCGTGACTTCGAGGCTGGGCTTGCACGACTGAGGGGTTGACACGTGTCCCTCTTCCTTGATATTTACCAAAATCCCCCTTTGTTAAATTTGCCCGTTCTCCTTCGTTTGAACTCTGATTTAAGTAATTTTCATGTCGCTGGATTCGTATTGAAGTCTACTTTCATATTTTGTATAAAAATAATAAAAATATGCATGATAAGAATTGATAATAGGCTATCTTCAACTGGTGATATCCTGAACGTAAATCGATCTTAGAGAACACAATGGCTCCCTGAAGCTAATCAAATAAGTCATCAATCTTGGACAACGGATATCTGTTCTTGATTGTCAACTTATTGAGCTCTCTATAGTCAATGCAAAGGCACATCGACCCATCTTTCTTCTTAAAAAACAATACTGGTGCCCTCCAAGGTGACAAGGATAAATAAAACTTTTATCCAGCAATTCATGCAACTGAACCTTCAACTCCTACAGCTCAGCTGGAGCCATTCTGTATAGAGCTCTCGATATGGAACCAATGCCTGGTTCCAGCTCAATAGCAAAATCAACCTCTCTGTGAAGTGGAAGTCTTAAAAGCTCTTTTAGAAAAACATCGGGGTATTTCCTTACCACTGGCTCAGATGATAAGGATACCTCAGGCTCTCTGGTGTCTACAACGCTAGCCAAGATACTCCAAGTACATTGGTTTAACAGCTTACTGACCTTCATGGCTGAGATAACTTTGGGTAGGACCACAGTCTCTTTCTCCTTATACTTGAAACTATTTGCCACATAAGGGTTAAGAACTACCTCCTTGCGTGAACAATCTATGCTTGCATGGTTAGCAGATAGTCAATCTATGCCTAATATTACATCAAAGTCTCGCATGTCTAATACTAATAAAGTTACATCTAAAACATGCTCTGCTATTTCTATTTGTCATGTTTTTATCTTTTCTTTCGACAACATAATTTCTCCAGATGGAGTAGAGACAGACAACATATAACTCAAGGGTTCTACCTCTAAACTCATATGTTGAACAAAAATTGAAGATATAAAAGAATGAGAGAACCACAAGTCAAATAATGCCAAAGAAAAATGCCCCAAGATTGGAAGCATACCTATCACCATTGTGCCAGCTCTCTCGGCCTCCTACCGATTAGTGCCAAAAACTCTTCCCTAATGGCATGTGAAAGTCTGGTTCGAGACAACCTTGAACTATTTCTGAGGGCAATTATTAGCTAAATGCCCAGGTTTCCTACACTGTAGCATACTTCACTCCCTGCTATGCAACGACCTAATGAGGCCTTCCACAATTAGGAGATATGGGTAATTCCTTCAAGGTTATGCCTGCCTGAGCAACTTGTTGTTGGTGCCACTAGAATAAACTACCTGATCTTCAATTCCTCTATGGTGCTACTATAGGCTGCTGCTCAGCCTTCCATTTATGCCCTAAAGTTGGCCCCTTCTTTCAACCTTGGCTAACTTCGACCTCTCATGCAAACTCAAATCCACTGCATGTGTAGTGCACCAGTCTTGGTAGTTGGTCTAAGAACTCGAATAAGACCCTGGATCTCTGACTTAATACCTCTAACAAACTTGTCCACTCTCTCAGTCTCGATTCTCACTAGCTTAGGTGCAAACTGGGACAACATGTCATATTGTCTTGCTCTAACTTTAGAAACTCTTAGCACTTGGCATCTCTCACTGTAGTAGAGAAGAATTTGGCATAAAAGTTCTCCTTAAACTACTTTCAGGTGATTTAACTCATATCTCCACCCAACATCCTCTCTGTGGACTTCCACCAGCCTCTGCCTTCGTTATTTAATAAATACACGATGCACTAAACGTTTTGGTTGTTGAGACACTTTATGTAACGAAAGATAGTCTCCACCGAACTCAACCACATTTGTGCCTATGTGGGGTTTGCCAATGATCCATAACAAATACGAGGGTTATACTTCCTGAAATCCCTCAGGTGCTTGGCTTCTGCTGAAAGCATATCAGGTAGGTTCTGGACTACAACTGAGGCTTGAACTCTTGCAGCTGGAATCTGAACACTTGCAATCGGTGTCTGAACAGAAGCTGTCTCGATCTGCTGGATAGGCTGTCGCTATGCTAATGTTTTGAACAACAAGTCCCTGCACCTTTGCTCCATGGAAACAAGGTCTGCATGAGTGACAAATGTAGTAGGGTCGACAGCTTGTACAACAGGCTATCCTTCAGGTTGTCCCGGTTACGTCCAGCTTCTCTATCTTTTCTACCACCTCTACGAACACTTCTGCATGGCGAAATTTTTCCTAAATTTCACCACCAAAAATCTTTTACAACAAATTCATTCATAACATGCTTACTTTTCTTGTTTAATTCAAGCAAGGTCATATATGCAAAAACATAAACTTATATCATAAAACATACCTGGCGAGTGACGAAGGACGGTATTAGCCATAGGGATAAAAATCAAAGACTTATAACTAATTCAATCTACAGAATCTAAAAATTGAGGCTTTGATACCAACTGTAACGATTCAACTTTTTAATACTAAGTTGAGGTCATTACCATTAAATAATAAAGACCTTTTTATTTAAAATAGAAGAAAATACTAAATTTAAAGAAAATATTTCAAATATTCATTTAAAATTAATAATAAAGTATATAAAGAGAAAAATAAATAAATAAAATACTAGTTCGGGCCCTATGAAAAATAAAAATAAATAAAAATAAAAGAAATATCTAAAAGTAAACATGAGTTCTGAAATAAATTTCTAAAAATTTAATAATGAAAACATAAATGCGGAAGAAAACCTAAACTATCCCCTATAATGAACCACGGTTACTTTTTGTCATTCGCCAGCTTGCCTTTACCTCTACTTTTGCCTGAAAAATTAAACATTGAAAAGAATGAGCATAAATTTATACTCAGTAAGAGACCCGCTATTGGCCCCGTGACGTGTCTGTTAACTTTCCGTTAGAGTCCTGTAAGAAGGTACCGCATGACTATTGTGCTCCCGCATGCACACTATCTAATGATTTTGTAGGGACATATCTTGGCTCTCGGTGAACCTGAAGGAATCACCCTAAAGGAGAGTCAGATTGTAAGTGATCCTGTCGAATCACACATAAAAACAAGCCACACAGGCAAAAATATATGGTGATCCCAAGGGACATCCATGTGGTACGACTCTACCATATAAAGCTAACAGAACATCATAGCCTATACATATATCATAACATAAATATCATAACTCAAACATAAGGTTTCTCAACCATAGCATATCTCATTTATCTCAATCATGGTATATCTCATTCATGACATAACGATTTTTCTATGTAGCTATCATTATCTAACGTCTTTAATAGTCACATCAGTCACATCACATGCATCATAACTACATTAATGCATAGGAAAAACATAATGTAAGGGTTTAATGGTAGAATCTCTTACTTGAGAGATTAGCTAACAGTTAGCTGACAATCAAACTTTCCAGCAAGCAACCGTAAACATAAAATAAGATTTAAATTAATAGTTTGATATCCACATCAAACAATTAATTTCTCAAGTTACGAACTTACTAATTAAGGAGGTTGAAACCAATTCAATCTTAGTTGGGAGAATTCCACAACTCAACTCCCTTAATAAAATTAGTCAACCTTCAAGCAAAATCTTCCAACTTAAAATTCATAACTTAAATTATTTGGGATAAAAATAGATATTTGAAGGGAGTACGAAACCCAATCAAGAACTAAGTAAAACTTAGCAAGAAGTGGCTCAAAAAGGGCAAAAATGCAGCTTGGCTTGGGGGAAGGATTATGGCTCGACGCGCACGGCTTGCAAAGGAGAAGGACAGCTCGACTTGTGGTCAGCTCGATTGGCTTGTGCAAGAATGGCTCAGGCGTGCATAGCTCGTGAAAGAGGAATGCCTCAAGTAAGGAAAACAGCTGCACGAGGTTGGGCTTCAACGGATGCTCCAGCGACAACGCGTGTGACGGAGAAGAAGATCAGGTGACAATGTGACGTACGACAGTAGTGAAACGGACGAGGAGGAGAGGGGGAAAGAAAGCTCCGACTTGGGCAACCCTTTGGCGGATGCGCGACAACATTTCGGTTAAGCGTGAGACGATTGATGGCTTCGTTTGAACCTAAGTGACGACGTGTAGCTGCCGACGAAGCGAAGCTGATGGAGATGGGGACGGTAGAGATCTTGGCGGCGGCTAAGGTTGAAGGGAAGGAAGAAGATGATGAATAGTGTGAGGCTCTATGCACGCATCACGAGAGTTCTATAGAATAATAATAATAATAATTTTTTTTTTACCAAATAATTCATTTTTTTTTTTCTTTTTCCCTTCCTATTCCAAGATAACTCAAATAAATCATACTCTCTCTCTTCATTAATTAATCATTAATTCGAACTTTTTATCTCTGTTTTTATCTTCCCAAAAACCATCCTTATTAATTATATTACTCTTAATAATATCATTTTCTCATTATTCCATAATTTTAAATATACACAAACACATAATTTACCAAAAATCCTTAAATAATTATATCATCTCAACATAATTATTCTCATTTCAAAATTACATAACTTACCTACAAATAAAATTAATTATTCCCAACCATACAAATCCACCAATTATTTATCAAATCTTAGCTTACACCCTTAATAAAGTCCAAACAAAATCTATCATAATTTAAATTCAATTAAGATAATTAAATATAAAATTACCTTAAACTTTAGGGTGTTACACCAATGTATTTATTTTAGGCTTGTTGGTAGCAAAAGATGTCATTGTTTATTCTTTTTGTATGTAAATTACTCTTTACCAAAAATAGTTATTAGTCAATCATATTGTACGAATATTACAAAGTGTATAATAACGTATATATATTAAAGTGTTGACTTTTTGTTTTTATATGGGTGCAATGTATTCAAAGTACTTTGTGATTGAACTTGTTACTGTAATGACAGGACGACAAGAATTGCCATTAATGTATTTTATTGTAAAAAAAATGTAGTAATAGAGAAATATATGATATTTGATATTTTACAAAACTGTCAAGGTAAAAGTATTCTTAACAGAAAAAAAATGTAAAATTATCTGAATTCGTGACATTTTGTAACTGTCGTCCATATTGAAACAACGACATTTGATTTTTTAAAAATTGTGTCACGATTGATATATTCTTGACAGAAAAAAAGATGTCATACGAATTCATGATATTTTATAATTGTAGTCAATATGCAAATGATGACGGATAATTACTCTATTATGCATGGGTTGATGACAATTATTTTTTGTCATAAAATATAAAATAATAACAGTTATTGTTTGTCAATAATACTACATATGTGATTTATTTTCTTTCATGAAAATACTTATTGTGACAGTTTTTTAAAATTGTCATAGATAATTTTTATTTACAGACGATACAATGACTGTTACAAATTTTATTTATGATAGAAAATAATTGTTAGCTAGACCATTTTTCTTACGATGACATTATCTCTTACAATATTCGACCAGCTGTTGTGAAATCTTATTAACCTCTTGTCCCATTGTCCTAAAGAATCTAAATTCCTTTTTCATCCAAAAGGTTTCGTTGTATGCACAAAAGGTGAGTGATGTTTTCTTCACCTATGTACGTCATTACGTCATTGGAAGAGCATATTTCCTCGTTTCTTCCTTGGACTTCTTTTTTCTCTTGATGTAATTTTGTAGTTGGTTAACGTTTATTTTATTTTAAAAAACAATAATTCAACGTTAAGGACCCTCATTTTTTGGATAATATTTTAGATTGAAGCTTCAAGGTAAGTTTTTCCCTTTGGAAGAATAATATATTCATTTCACTATAAAAGACGAGACCATTAATGGCCACCAATAATTTATTATTCGTCTCAACTTCTTAACTACATTGTCGTGTTAGGCTTTGAGCTGGCATTTGGTCTCAATCTTTTCATAAATGAGATGGTGAGAGTTAGAAAGAGATATAAGATGGATAAAAACCTAAAACTCCTTTTCATAGACCACTTTTTCAAAAAGCGTTTTGGCATTAAAAAATTAAACAATAAATGCTCTTCATTGTAAGCACTTCAGAGGGAAAAAAAGAAAGTTCTATGATAAATTCATTCATTAAATATTTGATCTTTATAGCGATTTTAAACATTTTTCAGTCGTAAAGTTTATGTACCATTCCAATGTTTTCTTTTCTTTCTCTCTTTTCTTTTCTTCTTCTTCTTTTTTTTTTTCTTCTGAAAAAGTAAACAATCTGTAGATAAAATGAATTCATAGGACTTGTTTCATTTAAAAATTAAAACTAATAATTTCGTTGATTTTTTAATATATACCTAAATTGTCTTAAAATAATGAAATAATTTAGAAGTTTCATTAGTATTTGTAAAAAAACGTGTGCTTTTTCATTTATTTATTTTCTTCCGTTAACCTTTTAAGTCATTTATATATTTATCTTCAGTTGTATGTTTGATGGAAGAAAAATATAATAATAATAATAGATTTTACAAAATATTTACAACTTATAGTAAATTCTATCACTGATAGACATTAATATGCTATAGTGATAGAAGACTATCCGTAAGAATCCAAAATTTTACTATAACTTGTAAATATTTTAATTTATTTTACTATATTTAAAAATATTAAAATAGTATCCATATTAAAACAACTAGTAAATATGAATAAACGTAGATACAATTAATAAATGTATTCACAAAAAAAACTCTATCTCAACCCTTAGAAAAGAGAAAACTGCAAGTAATAAGAATATAATAATGTAGCCACTTTAATTAGGTCATTCCAAGAACGTGAACAACCTTTATTACAATTGTTTCATTATCTTTTAGTGACAATAATAAACATATACTATTGGTTTTTGTGAGGTTAAAGATTTAATTGCTTTGTATTTTTATATATATATATATATATAAAATCTAGTAACCATGTAATGAGTTTCATTACTTATACTTATCATAAAGTATATTTTTAAAAATTTTCAAAATAGAATAGTATAGCAACAGCCAAATTTAAAATATAATATAAATATACTAATTCAAAATAAATCATTGTTCTTTTCAAAGTATCCATTTAACTTTGTTAACATTAGAAATACAATATAACCTCAACTCAAATTATACTCATTGTTTGTCAAGGTTAAAACCCTCCATAAAAAAAATAAAAAACTTATAACCTATGTATAGTTTTTATTTGATTTATTTGAATCCTTATCTTCAAACTAGCCTATACACAATTCATATAAGATTAAATCGATAAAGATATTTTTGTAAGAAGATATTTTGATTCATTATAATTATATTTGTCATTTTTCATCAAATATCATATCAATAGATAGATAGATCATCATAGTAGATGAGATAACGATATATTATTGTTATCTTCTAGGAGGCTTGGCTCTAACTTATGTACACACTGGATGTTTTTGTTTTAATATGTTATTTTGTTATTTTTACTTAAAAAATACCACAAAGTTGTCATAAAATATATTGGTATTTTGTATTTAAAAATATATTTCATAATTCGATATTGGTTAAAACATATAATACAAACTCAATTGGTTTAACACATGGTTAGAGGTTTTATTAAATGAGAATAAACACTTTTTTGTTTTGGGTTAAGGGCCATCTCATGGTTTAAGCACTTTCTTATTTCAGAAAATGTTAAAAATAATAACTTTTTCTTATTTATACCACATTAAAATTGATTTTATTAGCTACAACTACATATTAATTAAAATTGATATTTTGTCGTATGGTATATTATCTCATTAATTACTTTTTAAAATCACTTTTAGTATATTTATCCTTAGGAGTGGATTTATTAAGGGGGCTAGGGGCACGTGCCTTCCCTCACATCTTTGTTTTTTTGTATTTTAAAGTGTTAAATTACAATATATATTAAATAATGTTCTGTTGGTACTAAATTTTGCCTCTAGTACAGTAAAAGTGTCCCTTTAAAACCCTAGGATCCTGAATTTAATCTCGTCTACTGCATCTCCTACCTATGATTTATGGATCTATGGATCTGCCATTGTCTACACCTTTCAAAAGTTTTTTTTTTTTTTTAAATAAAACCAACATTTCAAGTTCTTATATTTGTTAAGTTTCTATTTAAAAAAATTTATATTGATAATTTTTTAAACTATATAATCTAAAAATAATTAAATTTATCTAAAAATATGTCTTTCAATTAAAAAAAAAAAAAAAGAAATTCGGAATCTACTTCGTAGGATTCAAATTTGACTTCAACTCTATGAGGGAAATTCATGAATTTGAACCTTTAACTCTTAAAATTGACATGTAGGAATTTGTAGCATATAGATATATATTCTAAAAATGAAAAAAAAAAAAAAAAGAAATTGATGATGTTGAGTTGAAATGGAGTCATGAGATTAGATTTCATTGCCCTTTCAAAATAACCAACTCTTAAATCGTAGACTTGTAGCAAGAGAATATAATAATGGCATGGTCAAATTATAAAAGATGTACATAAATTTCGTTCATCTTTTAAAAAAAAATCCATGAGCCAGAAAAGTTTATTGATACCCTTAGAAAATTTTAACTTAAACATGTAGATTTTTTTTTTTTCTTTTAAAGACGCTTATCTTTAAAAGTTTCATTAACTCAAAAACTATTATTGCGCTAGCCTGAAATTGTTAATAACTCATTTTAAAAAGCTACATTAATGCCCTTTACATCCTTTGTATGTTGTTCATTTATTAAGATTTCTTATATTTATGTTTGAGAATCTGAAATGAATGAGTTTCTCCTGTTTATTTAAAGTCTGTGTATTTGAAAAGATGAATTATCATAAATAAAAAAAAAAATTGAAACTATTTGAAAAAGAAATCAAATAATTGTTATATAGTTTGTAAATAGTTTTAATTTTTTTTTTTTTTTGCTATTTTGTTATAGCTAATAATAAAATTGTAATAATCTTACGGGTCCTATAATAATAATGGTAGCCTTGAATTATTCAAACTCATATGAGATTCCGACCTTATTCTTATCTTAATCAACAGAAATAAATAAATAGTCTTAAAGAAAATATGCATTAGAATTATATAATGAAATCAATATTTCAAAACAATTACGAAGAAAAATGATTTGACCTTTTTTTGTATGTTTTTCAAAGAAGAAGAAAAATAAGTTGAAAGGAAGAGAGCGACAGAGCGTAGAGGTATTATGTTCTTGCCTCTTCCGCGCTTGGTAAAAAGCTGAAAATCCAGAGTTAAGGAAGTGAATTTGAGCAAAATTGAATCAATTTCATAAATCTGCATAAGAAATTGCATCGAGATGTTCTAATTACAAGAAAAATGAAGAACAGAAACAGAGAATCTAAACAATCCAAAGCTTTGAGCAGATCGGAAACAGAATCAAAGAAGAACGAAACGAAACGAAACGAAAATCCACCATCAGAAATGATTCCAAACAAAAATATCACT
>JBBPDI010106837.1:0-10010 GCA_037974545.1 Cucumis variabilis
AATTGCTAAAATATCTCTTGCGATTTGACTAAGAACCTTATATCTTGAAGAATTTCCTTTCCACCACTCTAAGATATTAAAGTTCTCCTCACGTGCAATACGATGCTCCAATAAGTAAATATGAACTTCTGTATCCACACTTAGTACATCCTTTTCATCCATATCTCCAAAATGGATACGAAAAACATTGAAAGCGGAAGAAGAAGTTCTAGATGTACTGGAAGTAGTTCTAGTTGTAATGGAAAAGCTGCTAAGATTACTAGTACTACAATGTTGAAACACTTGAAGTTGAGAATATTCACTAAACAATCTTCTCAAAATAGATTCCACATTATTCTCCACTTCTTTTGTTACATGTTAAATAATTGAGTCAAAGAATACATGATAGATTTCATCTTCTAATGTGGATCCAAAACAAAAGTAACATACAAAAAGAAATTTATTTTCGCGGTCTTCCCCCAATACTTTTCGTACTTCTCTTGCATTTTCAAAGCCATGTCATGCAATAATGTATTATTAGGACCACCTACACTTGCATATTTTTTTATGCAATTCTGAACAATACTAATCTCATGGAAAACAAAGTTGGAAGTAACATAAAGGGACCCTAAAAGCCTAATAGTTACTTTATAGAAAACAAACAAAAATTTGGTAAATATTCTTGCAATTTCTCAATCTCTAGAAGTTGGTTTACATTCGTTATTCATGTAGACTGTATCATAGTCTTCTAACCTCTCAAATGTCTTTTCAAACTTTTCAGCTGCATCAAGCATCAAGTATATGAAATTCAGTCTAGTTTGAACATTAAGGCACAACATACTCTTGCAAGATATGTTCTCCTCCTCAATGTACTTCTTAAATTTAGCAAGTCTAGCAGGAGAAGATCTAACAAACCTAATGGCATTTCGAATTCGAATCAATGTATTAATCAACACAAATGCATGTTTGAAACGTTTCTTTAGATAAGCAATAGTTGTATCAATTGATGAAACATTATCAACGGTTACGGTCAAAATCCTATAAACACCCCAATGTTTCAAATATTTTTCCAACTATTTTCCTATTGTTTCCCTTTATGATTTTTAATCTGAGAGAAATTAATTATTCTCTTACAAAGCTTCCAATTTCTATCAACAAAGTGTGCAGTCAAAACCATATAATTAACATTTTGAATTGATGTCCAAGTATCAGTCGTAAGTGAGACTCTATATCCTTCATTCACACAAATATTTCTCAATTGTTGTCCTAATTTAGCATATATTCCTAAAATATATCTAGCAATTGTAGCTCGAGAAGGAATAACAAATATTGGTTCTACTAACATTAAAGTTGTCACGCCTCGCTCTAGAATTTCCCTATAAATTATATTGTGGTGTGAATCTACTCCTTAGGACATTCTTTTGAAACTTAAAATTTTAAAACACCTTTTTTAACATAATTCCATAAAAATTTCGATAGCACCTTCCCTAAAATATGGGGTACCCACACCTGAAAAAAGAAGATGTTTCCACTTTTATAAGATTATAATCAGGCTTCCAATACTACATACAATCAGTGTGTCTCACCACACACATCCAGACGGTTTCAAAACTTTGAGTAGAATTTAAGGTACAAACTTCGTATTTCATACAAAAGGATGCAAACTAATTGGGGGTCTTCCAAAACACGAGTTCATAATGCCTCTCTAGATAAGACTAATCACCCCATGATGCATTACAAAAGTTTCAACTATATACATACAAAAAAATGATCTACAATAATGATGGGGCTCAAACAACGCTTGGTCTTAGGTCACTGCCTGGGGGGAGAAAACATTGAAAATTTAAGTCAAAACTTAGTGAGTGATAAGTAAATAGATGTAAAAACTCATAAAACATGCTCAACAAAAGGTGTAAATATGCATCAATAATGAAATATTAACTAAAGTGATATCATTACATATCCAACAAGCCAATCAACAATCTCGTAGTCAAATTCGATCATTGCAAGTCGTCTAAACATCCGACCAAGAGTAGCTCATGCATGATTGAAGAATCATGCGGCCACAGCTAGCTCACATATATTTAGTACCCGCCATGATAGTAACCTCCATCCAATCCGACCATGATAGCATACTAACTACACGGTCAGAATAGCTCACACGTGATCCACATCCACAAGGAAACATGCAACCAATCGGAGCTCACACGCACTTAGCACCTACCACAGTATATGTACCTCCATTTCTACTCCTATGTGCACATAGAGCCACCCACCATGGGTTAAACTAGGCTTGAAGCCATATCTCTATCCTCCATCCATATCCTTACCTAGGCTCAGGTTCTCGGATCTCCTGTCATGGACTTTTTCAATCCTGGAACCCCCTGAAAACCATAGATGGCACTATAGAAACACATTTACGTAGCTTATGAGTAAATCACCATCATTCATAAATCACATATTTTATGCTTAAAAGCCAAAGATGATGATAAAACACATTTTCATAAAGTAATTCTAATCAACATATTCTTGAAATCATCATGAGTAAATTCATCGCTTAAACATAAATGAAAATATAGGTATAACAAGTTTAAACCATGTAATTTCCCAACGATATCCTAAGACAGCATGTGTAAGTATAAAGAAAGCTTGAAAATGGGCCACTCATAGTCAACGACTCGATCTCCCAGGATTGTATGCTCTACCCACTTCAATTTGGCCTAAATTAGGATTAAGGTCATATCAATATCTTTATATGATAAGAGGCTACAATTAATTGCAAAAATATTTCGTAAGGTCGCTAAAATCTATTTGATGCTTCTAATGTCCTTGAATCTACAAAGTGCCTAAGATTAGACTAAACATTTCACATACGAACCCTTAAACCCAAAATCTTGATACTAAACCTAATGAGCATCCAACTTAGTTCAAGCTCAATGGGTCCTTTATTCCATATTTTTCCAGAAAATTTTCAGCTTCGACAAGCTAACTTCAACTACTCATAACTTCTTTAATACTTAATAAAAAATTATGTTCTTTATATCAAAATCTTCATTTACGAATGCTCCACAACTTACATGAAGGAATGGAAATGAGATTTCCCATGAATTAACACAAAATTCATCCGAAACATAGGTAAGGTAAAATCGCATCTTCTGCTTACTTCCAATTTTGATCCTGAATTTAACCTTACTTTTCTTCATTTTTAGTTCACAATTTCTTCGTGAAAGTTGTAGAAAATTTAACAAGATTTCTAACCATACTAAAAAGAGCTCCTAACTCAAAGAGTACAATTCAGAATACTCAAAAAACCAGAGACTTTATGAATTTGTTTTAAAATTCTATGACCCAACTTCTTCCACAAAAATCATCAACTAAACTTCAGTATTTGCTCAAACTTCCTTCATAATTTTTGTTGAAAAATGAGTGAAATTTGAATAAAACTAACCTTACATTTTAATTCTTCTTGTGTAGCTCAAACTAAAACAAAAACCAGTGATGGTCTATGAAAATCATTCCAAACCTTACCAAGAACTTAATAAATACCAATAGCTTCAACGAACAACACCCCAACTACCTTCTAAATTCGAAAACTCAGGATCCAACACTATGGGTTATTCAATATCATTGCTAAAACTCAATGGGTACTCAAGATCTAGTCAATAAAGTTTAGAATCTTACCCAAGTTGTGCCAAAATGCCTAATTACAACCCTTCAAATGGCTGGACAGCGACTCAAACGTTTCTAAAACTCGAGTCTAGCATCGAAAAGTGATGAGTAATGTTAAAATCAAGTCTAAACTTAATGAGTATTCCAAATATTATGGATCCAACTAAAACAGTAAAATTTTACCCCAAAACTCAAGAATCAACCATACAGCGACAGTGCAACGATGAGGCAAACAGAGATTTGACGGTCACCAGCACATGGAAGGCTCACTTAGCACACAAAGAAACAACATAACTAGTTTGAACAAAACTCACGGGTAGCATGACTATGGGCTAAGCATTGGTGAACAACTTCCAATCTGCAACTGTGGCGAGACAGAGGAAGCCGGACAAGCTATCGCAAAAATTAGTTATCAATTTGAGTTCGCATGTGGTGTGTGTTCGGTGGAGAGACACTGAGAGACGGTGGTGTGTGGCGTTCAGTTGCAACTTCACCGGTGTGTGGCAGTGGAGAGACAACGTTGTGAAGGAAATTTCGAAAAGATGGGGGAGAGGGGCATTTGCGTGCTTCCACAAAGAAGAAGAAGAAAGGAATATTTTTTCTTTTCTTTTCTTTCTTTATTTTTTTTATTACTTTTATTTGATTAAAAGAAAAGAGAATTTTGCAATGATGCCCCTCACTCCAAAATAAATCTCTATATTTGCCCTAAAGATCACTCTTTTAGCCTCCTTTTGATTTTCTTCTTTCAACACCTAAAGAAAATTTTCAAGTTTTAAATCCCAACTAAAAGGTTCTAATTTCCTTGAAAAAAGTAATATAATTCAACCATTTAAAGTACAAGGATATTTGACTTAAATTTTCACAAGTTAAGAACCATTAGCACAATTTAAGAGAAGAATGGAATAAGAGCTTACATATAGTGAATGGAAATTTATGAAAAAATATGGAAATAAAATAACTAAATCAAAAACTGGATTATGAATATTTCAAATAAAAGTCTGAATCAACACACTAAAAGTCTAATAATAAAAAGAAAAAACTAGTTCAATAAGCAAAGCTTGCATCTCTTTCGGTTATGGTCAAGACGTCTACAACGACCAAATTTAAAACTCCATTTTATAAGGAATTCTAATATTCTTTGGTCGACCAACTGAACATTTTACATTCAGTAGGAGGATGCCAACTTCAATTTCTGTATTACTGAATATATGCAGTAGTATATATGTAATAAATTATAGAACATTAATGTATTATGCAGTAGTGTATATGTAAGAAATCAAATAAAATACTAATCGGATAGAGAGAAAAAAATAAAGAAAATGTACGAAACATGAAGGGAAAAAAACTGAACTATATGTGTCACTAAATACGTGTTATTGTATATATTGATAACATCATCTGTGTATGTAGTGATAAATAATGAAATTCAACTACAAACTATGTATTATTGAATATATGTAGTAGTATATATGTAACAAATCATATAACATAAATATGAATAAGATGTATATATCTGATAAATCACATAATATAAGTAGATTAAACAGTGGTATATAAATGTATATATTGTTGACAAAAACTTTACTAAACAAAAATATAAATAAGATGCCAAAACATATCGTAGTTAAAAAAATTATTAAGAACATGACCGAAAGATATGATAAACAATAAAAAATTAAAAACATGACCGAAATGCATAAATCAAAGAACATACTGGTTGGAAAAGAACAAAGAATATGTTTTTTTGGCCATTCTGCTAAAAAATATTAGAACTATATGTCACTAATGTTGTAAATAAAAAGAGGTATATATATAAATCACATAACAAACATATTATATTTTATGAGTATATTATAGTATATATTGTTCATTTAAAAAATATATGACAAAAAGAAGATATATAATTATATGAAATGAGAATATGTATATATGATATTCTCACTACATATTATAGATACATTAGAATGTGTATTCTACTCTTTTAGTAGTATTTACTATAAATATATATTTTAAATACTAATTATTAAAGAATACGTAGTTTACAACATATTTAAGATACAAATGTTTATATGACTAACAACAGAATATTACTATACGATAAACAAAGAACATGACTGAAGTGAAAATATTTTCGGTTTTTGTATGTTACTATCTATGTCTTATTGTATATATGAAGGGGTATATATCTGTAAGGAATATTACATAATGAGGTGGTATATATGTAACAAATCACATAATATATATGTATTATGGAGTAGTATATATGTAATGATTAAAAAAAATATTGAACTGTTACATAGTATGTGTATGCAGTGATATATAAATTAAGTATTAAAAATTACAGAACTAAAAAAAAAGTTGTGAACGTACCATGTGAATGTATTATCCAATATATACAAGAGTATATACGTAATAGACACAAAAATTTACTTCAAAAAATATAGTACCACATATGTAAAAAAAAAATACAAAATGTATATCCTATAATCTGCGTATACCAAACATGACAAGAAGATAAATTAAAATAGAAATAACAAATTTCTTGAGGAAGAAAATTATATGTTAGGAAACAAAAATTAGATATTATACGAAAAGAAGAATGAACGAAAAAAATAATACTAACCAATTCATAATCACCAAATCGAAAGGGAAGAAGAAAAACAAGTTTATTTTTCTATAGAAATCAAAAAAGAAAAGAACAACATGTTGATGATGAAATGAAAAAATAATTTTGGTTTATGATTTAAATTGAAAATAATTATTACCATACAATTACGGATTAATAACCAAAATATTGTTATTTTTAAAACTATTTACAAGAATAATGCAGTCTTCAAACTATTTACTAAAACAGTGTTATTTTTTTCTCTCTCTCCTTGGATGAGTCTTCAAGACTCGTCCAAATTCTATTTTTTCTCAATTCCTTCATTTTCTCTTCTTGGGGGAGTCTTGAAGGATTGCTTCCCTTTTCTAAAAAAAAATTATTTGTCTACATTTTTCTTCTTCTTATTTTTCATTTATTTTTCATATAAACTTTTATATTTTTCTTAAAATTTTCATATAATTTATAAATTAGTTTTTTTTTCTCCTTAAAAACTAAATTCTACTGACTTAAAAAAATTTAAATTTTAGGAATATTTAAATAATTGACAAAAATAAATTAACAAAGATAATGTTAATACTTCTTTTAAAATTTCACTATAAAATTTGTTGGGATGCTCTAAACAAAATTAAAATTTTCTTTTAAAAAATACCAAATTTAAAAAATGGTTGTATAATTAAAAAAAACACACATGAATAATGATGTTAATAAATATTTTTCGTTAAAATTCAAAGTTTCAATAGTAGACTAATGGTATAACTTGACAAAATAAATACCTCATAAATAAATACAACAAATAATAATGTCAATAATTCTTTTAAAATTTTGTTAAAATATTTTAGTATATTCTAAACAAAAGTAAGATTTTTTGTAAAATAAATAAACAAATACAGTATATAAGGTTTCACAAGTACGAGTGAGTTCAAAATAAATAAATTCTAAATATTTAACTTAACAATGTAAGTTATATAGAAGCATAAAATTATAAGTAAGTATGTTTATTCAATCGAAAATGATCAAGTGTAGTAGACTTTTTCATTAAAAGTGTATAGTATTATTTATTTATTTGTTAAATTTGACTGGACCCATCGTTTCATAGGAATATTGTTAAATTGTTTCTAAGTTTCTCATTTCTACTAACAATTTGTATTTATGGTGGTCTATTTTTCTTTTATTTTTTTAAGAGGAAATAATGTGATTGTTTTTTTTATTTGATCAATTTAATAAATCAAATAAAATAAAATTACAATATTAAAATTAATAAAGCATAAATGTAAATTAAATTTATTTTACAACATTTTTTGAGATTCAACCTTCCATTTATATTTATAAAACAAGAAGAATTTGTGAATCAAATAACATATATAATAACATATATATATATATATATTAATTACTTAGAATCTTATTCACCTAACGTTTGTTTGAGAAAAATTATTATGATTATTTTAAATAAATAAGTAGAACTTAACTTCAAATAATTAAACAGATTTAATATAGAATTTCACAAAAATTAAAAACATCAACCTTATATAGCATTTCATAAGAAAAAACATTTACTTATAGTTTTTTCATCAGAAAAACATTTACTTATAAAAAATCATTTAACATATGTTGTCTAAATATATTATAATTTTTTCATTATTTATTGAATTAAAGAGTATTTTGTATTTTTTAACTGTTTGTTTTAATTAGAGCTATAAACTGGTTGTCATGTTTTCAAGTTCGTTAGGTTGGCAACCCGAAAAATTAATGCTCATTTCTATTTTTTTCATGCAGATTCAAACATTTTTGATTTTATTATATGTAATTTTTGTGATTAATGAGATTGTATATCTTTTTAGTAGTGCAATCTATTTTAATTTTAATTTTTTGTAATTTATATAATTTTAGATTATGCTTTAGAGATTAATATATTATTAACATTAAGTATGATTTATAAAAAAAAAAACAGATTTAATTAGGTACAAAATTTATGGATTGTTTTTAAAATATAATTTAGTTAGAAAATATGTTAAAAGGTAAATTACAAGCGTTTTTTTTAAAGTAAAAAAACTATTTATATTTATAGAAAACAAAATTCCTTATCCAGATATCTAGTTAATTTTTCAAATATTTTGATAATTTTACAAATAAATTTATTTATTAAAATATTTTGCTAATTTTTTAAATATTTGATAAATTTCAAATTTTAGTTGTTTTTAATCTTTAAATTATAAAATGGGATAATAAATCTGGTTTAGATTTAATTTAAAATTTAAAAATTTAGATCTTTTCCATTTTATTATCTGATTTATATTTTAAAAACAGATATATTTTATATTGTTTTTATCTCATATCTCTATCTTTTAAGTACTAAATAATAATAATAAGTACTATGAATATAATTTAAATATAACCAATATACTAATAATATTTTAACTAATTTTGGTAACAAAAAAAATTGTAACGACTAATTTTAATCAACAAAATATTTAGTACACATTAATCTTTTTTTCATTGAATGAAAATTGTTAAATTATTGTATTAGACACTTTGTTTAATCTTTTAATTATTTTTTTAATCAAGAGCACTTACTATAAATTTATGGCCTCCAATTAATACAAACTAAGGATTACAACGATAAATAAACATAAATTAGAAAATTGATTTTAAAATAAATAAAAAATTTTATTGGAGAAAAATAAATGGATATTTAAATTAAAAATTTAGAATTTAATTTTGTTAACAAAAATAAATTTTATTTGTTGTATAAAATAAAAATTAATTTAAAAAAATTATTTCAAAATAAAATTGAATGACATGAAAATGAAAATGAAAAAAAAAAGGAAAATAAAGGGAAGACTCGCCCAAAAGCAAAAAAACAAACAAACAAGGCCCTGTGAAAGAGGAGAAAAAACACTATTTTGAAAATTAGTTTGAAAACTGCTGTATTTTGATAATTAATTTTAAAAATTACATTATTCATATAATTTTGCCTACAATGATATATAATTTATATCATATTTAAATCATAAACAATTAATAAATATTACATTAATAAATATAAATATATATATATATAATATAACAATTAAGGAAGTTAGGTGGTTAATAATTAATTTTTTTCAAAGATTTTTAAAAATATTAAAAAATTATTTAAAATTTACTAATATAATTTATATTTAAATAACTAAATGAAGATTAAAATGGTTATTAACACCATTTTCTAATTTAGATAATAATTGAAAAATTATCACAAAATATCATAAATTTTTCCTCTAAATATTTAGATGGGATAATTGTAAATTTAGCAATTAAATTCAAAATAATTACATATATAACAACATTTAAAAAATTTAAAAATATAGCAAAATGTGTCAAATTTTATCAATAGAAATCTATGACTGATAGATAATGTTGTAAATATTATTCTATCACCGATAGATCATACAAATCTATCACACGACAGTTTTACTATATTTACAATTTTTAAAAAATATTATTATATTTTTAATTATTATTTCTAAAATAACCATCAATTATAATTACCCTCCTTCAATCTAGTAAAGCGAAGCCCAACCCAAATAATCGGTTTATAAAAACGGCGTCGTACGCACCAATAATCACTTGGGGCATTGTAAACCTCACAAAGACTTTCATGGGTCCCACTCTCCATCTTCCCCATCTCTCCTCTCTCTCTCTCTCTCTTTCTCTCTTTTCACTCTCTCTCCTACTTTGCTCTCGTTCAGACAACTCCCCTCCTCAGAAACGTCCATGG
>JBBPDI010106856.1:0-10009 GCA_037974545.1 Cucumis variabilis
AATACATAACAAGTAGATAAAATAAGGTATAGTTGAGCGTACTTATATTTGTGCATATTCATTATCCATCTAATCATGAAGGTAAAACTAGGAAAAAATAACTTTTTTAGTTCCCTTGTTTTTTAGGTGTAAATTCATGCTTCAAAAATTTCCACTCTCTCCTTCTTCACCATCGCTATTCATTGGTTGTTGATCAACTTTGAGAACACACAATATTTTCAATTTTTCTTCTAATTATCTCCAAAATTAGCCCATACTTAATTCACCTATATAATATTCTCTCACATCTCTATTTCTTTTTTCTTTTTTATTTAATTACAACTAAAAGAATTAATGATTAAAATATTGTTATTTTAAAAACTATTTACTAAAAATAGTTCAGTTTCAAAACTATTTATCAGTTTTTTTTTTTACTTTGGGCTGGTTCTCAAAACTCGTCCAATTCCTTTTTCAACTTCTTTTTCTTCTCTGTTTGAGCGAGTCTTTTGAGGCCAATGCTTTTTCTTTTCCTTTCTAGTTTTTCATATAAATTTTGTTGTTTCTTTTTTTTTATTATTATTCGTATACATTTTTATTTCTAATGTTTTTTTCTTATTTTTTTTAATATATTTTTCATATAAATTTTTATTTTTTCTTAAATTTTTCATATAATTTTTAAGTTAATTTTTTTCTTAAAAACTAAATTCTACTAATTTAAAAAGATTTGAATTTTAAAAATATTTGAATAATTGACAAAATAAATTAATAAACACAAGATAACGATAATATTTCTTTTAAATTTTCATTAAAATATGTTAGGATGTTCTAAAAAAAATAAAAATTTCTTTTAAAAAATATCAAATTTCAAGAGTGTATTTTTTGTATAATTAAGAAAAATACAAATAATAATGTTAATAAATATTTTTTCTTAAAATTCAAAATTTCAAGGATAGAATATTGGTATAACTTGACAAAATAAATACATCATAAATAAATATAACAAATAATAATGTTAATAATTCTTATAGAATTTCGTTAAAATCTTTTGGTATTCTAAACAAAAGTAAGATTTTAAACTTGAAGATATGGAAAATCCCCACTTCTTCCATGAAAATCTTCTTGATCTATGCCATATCGCACTATCAAGTATATTATTTATTTTTGTTAAATTCATTTTTTAAAATTATTTACATATATTTTGACTAGATTTTTATTTTATATTTGTTAATTTTGTGACGATTAAAAAAAAAAAAGAAAAAGGACGAACAAGTCTATTTTCTCGTTTGATGTCCTATATATATAACAAACAATATTATATTATCATGTTATTTACTTTTTGTGTAGTTTCTTTGTTTTGGATTGACAACTAAAAAAACAAACAAGTGAAAAAACAAATTGAAAGACAATAGTAGAACCGTCCTTCAATTTGTAATTTTTTTTATCAACTGAATCAAGTGTATTAGTATTTTATTCTAAAAAATATTTTTTTCGTTGTTTAAAATGAGATAATTATATGTATGATATGTGTTTTCTTATTTGCACTACCTATTCGGTCTCTAACCCTTTTTCGTTTAAAAAGGAACAAAATATGATTCTTGATGCATTTAAAAATTTGACACTATGGAACTTGAAAAATAATAAAATTGGATGTATAATTTTTTAATCTTGCAAACGATCAAAATTAGAAAGTATAAGTCTGTCTTTCTAACTACTACTATCGCTAGAGGTTATCTATTATATTTCACTAATGTCCTTGTAATTATAGTTTTCAACTTACAAAAAATAATAATAGAACTAACTAAACAAATAAAATCATTTACAATAATTTTCTCTTAATTTCTTTTACTTTGAAATATTGGATCTTATTTAGTGTTAGTATATGTACTTTTTAAATATTAAATTTTAATCTCTACACAACCAATAAACCAAGTATAATCATATTTTGTTTTTAATTTTAGGTTGATGATTTTAATTTTTGTGAAATGCTATATTAAATCTGTTTAGTTATTTAAAGTTAACTTTTACTGATTTGTTTTAAATAATTATAATAATTTTCCTGAAACAAATGTTAGGGAATAAGATTCCAAAAAACATATAATAAATTTGTTAGTAATATATATATATATATATATATATATATATGTATATGTATATAAAAGTTATTATATATGTTATTGATTCACACAATCTTCTTGTTTTAAAAATATAAATGGGAGATTGAATCTCCAAAAAATTTGTAAAATAAATTTAATTTGCATTTATGCGTTATTAATTTTAATATTGTAATTTTATTTTATTTGATTTATTAAATTGATCAAATAAATTTAAAGAAAAAACAATCACATTCTTTCCTCTTAAAAAAATTTTAAAAAAAAAGGAACAAGGGTAAATATAAATTGTTAGTGAAAAGAATAAACCTTAGGAACAAATTAACTATACACTTTTAACGAAAAAATCTACTACACTTGATTATTTCTTGTCGAGTGAACATACTTATAATTTTATACTTCTATATAACTTATATCCTTAAGTTAAATACTTAGGATTTATTTATTTTGAACTCACTCGTACTCGTGAAACCTTATCAATTATTGTATTTGTTTGTTTATTTTATAGAAATTCTTACTTAGGATTTATTTATTTTGTCAAGGAGAGAGAAAAACAATAACAATATTTTAGTAAATAGTTTTGAAACTACCATATTTTGGTAAATAGTTTTTGAAATAACAATATTTTAGTTATTAATCCTAGGAATATTTTAGTTATTAATCCTAGGATATATGAATCACATCTCCACTTATTACACGTTTGCACGTCAGCTAAGGAAAAATGACTTGGGAATATATGCTCTTAAAAAAACACTCTTATAATCTTCTGATAACTCTTTGATAGCGTTTTAATATCTTCAATAATTATTTGTTATATTTTTCATATTTGTAATATGCAAAAAAGAGATGTCATGAACTTTTTTTTTCTAAATGCAATTTTCCTATTTAAAAATACACTTAAAAATTTTTATTGATGATTATTTTAGTTCCAAAGCTTATTTTGTTCTTTTAGGCCCTAGATGACTATTTTCATTCACTAACTAACATGACAAGCTTTTATTTATTTCTTTCTTTTTTAAAATAATAAAGGTATTTGCTTATCCTTAGTCCATTTTAACATTCGTTAATTCTAAAACGAGCTTCGTTCAACTATCAAACATAAGAATGTGCTTGCAATTAAGAGGAGAGATTCATTCCCAAAAAAGATGAATATAAGTATATGTCAACAACTAACTAAGAGATTTGTGGTTCAAAACTCTACCCACTTTTTATATTTTAAAAAAAAAATAGAGACAAAATTGAAAATTAAATTAAACATTATTTACTGTAAGATATATTAATGTAGCCAAAACAAGTAAGTAGGTACCAACATCCATTAAATAGAATAGAAGTGAATAGTGTAAAATAATAGATCTTATTCATACACAATAATAGATTTACATAATAAAGATTAGTTTGCTGAATTTAATGAACAATGTACGAATATGTTGCAAAAGAGAAAAAATAAATGATAAAATAATGGTGGAGGATGAATAATTAAACCTATTTTCAACCTAAAATGCAAGTAAAGCCATTCATTTCATCACCCAATTATTTCATATGGTGCATCAACAAGTATGGGAACATTTGATGATGTGGTGTCTTTATTCATATTTTCAAAAAATTGATGAAAAGGGAGTGATTCCAAAGATTTGTTTTTCAAATTAAAATATATATGTCCCAAAATTATCGTTTTCTTTTTTAGGGTTATTTTAATAATATCAAAGATGGAGGATCGGATCCAAATTCTAAAAGAATAATTGGTTGCTTCCTAAACTAGACTGTATCTGTGCAACCCATGACATTTTTTTTTTATTTTGTATTTTCAATATATATATATATATATATATATATATATATATATATATATTATAATCTTTGTATACAAAAATGGAGAGTAAGGAATTAGGTGTTTGCTTGTAAGACTAGGTTTAAGAATGGTCTCAAATATTATTTATTCAATTGCTATAAAATGTTGTTATTAGAAAGTAATGTCTCCCTACAACAAAATAGACATTCCATGACTCAGAAAGAATAGCAGATTTAGAGAAGAAATAAAAAAATGAGTCACTAAAGTTAAAATCACGCATATTTTCATGAAAACAAAGTTTTAGAATTTTTCGAAATTTATCCAGGTAGATAAGTGTTAAAATGAATCTAAAAAAGTGAGGGTATTGAATTTTTGTTGACTTACATGGTGTTTTCATTGATATTCTATATGTTGATGAGTTTCTACATCATATAAGAGGTCAATTAACATTTCCTTTCTATCGTGAAAAACTCATGAAACTTAGAAAGAACAACCAAATCATACTAAATGGAGATTTAACATAAATTATAATAAATATTTTACTTACTAGTACACAATGTTTACTAATTTAACTTTTTCTTATTTAAATACTATTTTGGTTCATATACTTTTTATTTACTTTAGTGTTTATATATTTTATAAACGTATTTTTTAACTTTTAATTTTATTTTTAACAGATGATCTCATTAACTTCGTCAATTAAAATCACACACCATCAAGTACCTAAACTTGCCCAAAAATAGCCAACCATATTATTCACTACAAGAAATCGGAGTTCTCTCAATGTCGGCATGAGTCGGAAAAAGATATCCCGACGTACATGCAGACGACGGGAAGGATGCTGACAATGTTGGTTTTTTGGTCCTTAATCTCAAATTAATTAATTAATGTTTTGATGATAACAAATTTAAATTTTAATTGAAAATTTTATTATTTTGAACAGTCATAACGTAGAGATCCAAACAATAAATTTGACGCCTCTTTAATCACCCAAATCGAAGTTCAAACGAAAAAAATATTGTTAAAAGAAGCCTAACGAAAAAATACCTAAGATGTGACGTGGTGACCAAGTATTCAATTTACACCAATTAGAGAGAAAATCACTTTGAGCAATAGAGAAGTAACACACGTGTTTTTTGTTTTTTATTGACTTTTAAAAAGAAAATAAATTTAATATTATTATTTATCTTTGTTCCTAACGACTCGTTTTTTTAAAAAAGATCGTAAACTTGTTTTTTTTGGACTTTAAACAAATTATTTTAAAAAGGACATATTTTTATATTATTATTTGTGTTTGTATTTAACAGCTAATTAAGTTTAAATCTCAATCATTCATTTTTCTTTTACTTATATCCAATGATCCAAAATGATTTTGGATTTCAATATCTTTCCTCTCTTTTTTTAATACATCATTTTCCCCCAAATTTTTTAAGAACCCTGTTTATCTTTACAATCCTCAAAAGTTGCAAAAGTCATCATTGTTATTCTTTCTAAAGCTTCTAATTTTTTATTCTTTTCATCTTGTCTTTGAGAGAATTCTTATTGTATTATAAGGATTAAATATTGTGAGCTTCAAATTGTATACTCATTCTTTTAGTGAGTTTTCTTTTGTATTATTTAAAACTACAACATATTATAACGGTTGGATCCTAACTTGTCGAAATGATTGAGTTTGCTCTTAAATCCTTAAAAGGAGCAAGTAGCAGTTTGGCTCTAATCCTGAAAATAGTCCAAAGAAGATTTTCAATCAAAATCCCAAGAGGTTCTTGGGAAAGTGCATGTAGGTCCAATTTAACCAAACCACTATAAAATTCGATGTCTTCTTCTCTAACTCTTTTCTAATTATTTTTGTATTTAATTTTAGTTACGTATTCTTCTTGGTTGAGTTTGATTGCATACTCTATTTCATTTTTTTTATCAATCTTGTTATTTAACATAATTTAGCTAAAGTTTTTTTAATTTAATTTAAAAATGATCTAATTAGTTTAATGAAAATTTTTCAAAAATAGCAAAATTTACAAAATATTTACAACATATAACAAATGTTATCACTGGTAGTCATTGATATGCTATAGTGATAGAAAAATATCATTGATAGAATTCAAAATTTTTCTATAGTTTGTAAATATTTAAATTTATTTTCTTTAAACATGCCCCTAGTTTAATTTAGGCTTATTTGTTAAAATTTTTAATCAAATCTTATTCATCCCCCTCTAAGGTTGCCATACCGGTCCAATAAGCAGAACTGTGTTGGGGGACCCATTCCCGACACGTAAAAGGCACAACATTGAGACTTCCTTTTCTCGACACATCTATTGCCGACAGAAAAAGACGTCGGAAAAACTTCACTACCGACATCACATTCATACGTCGGGAGTAGGTCACTGTCGACATCCCATGTTGTTCACTACGTCGGAAAAACATTTTCCTGACGTGTTGTTCACTATATCGAGGGATGGACATCATTCTCGACGCTTAACGTGCGTCAGAAGATATTTTTAATATATATTTTTTTTAATTTATTGAATTTTTTTTCAATGTGTGATATTCTTTTTTGTTCCAATTCGATTTAAAGTGAATAAAATTGTAAGAATAAGCTACAAATTACTAAATGATTTTATAAAATACCAAATCAAAATAAAATATATTATTAAATTAAATGTAAAATTGTCTAACAATGTTGAATGTTGAAAAGAAATTACATGCATAGAAAAGAAAAAAATGCATTGATGTCCTAATGGCCACGATGTCATATTCCCACAAGTCCACACGTATAATGACACAAAAGTACATTTAGATATATATATTACCGAAGGCAAATTAAACAACTTAAAAGTTGAAAAATACGTACCGCAAGTGCCACTACAAGAAATCGAAGTTCTTTCGACGCTGAAAAAGGCGTCGACAAAAGCAGCATCAAAACAAAGGTCAATCCCTGATACATAAAATACACGTCGACTGATACAATTATTCCTGACATCGTAGTTACGTTCAAGACGTCGAGAGAAGATAAATAAATATTTAATTCTTGCATTTTTCCCGATGTCATACGTAAAGAGTCGGAAAAATTTTAGTCATTCTCGATGTCATAAGTAAAGCGTTGGGAAAAGTGTAGTCATTTTCGACATCATAAGTAAAACATAGAGAATATGGGGTGCTCCCGATATTTTCGATATGTGTCAGGAATTCACTTATAAAAACTCTTTAGGTTTTGTAATTCACAGAACTGAAAAGGAAAAGGCCGAGAGAGTTGAGAGAGAGGCCAAGAAGGAGAAAGATCCACGTTGCTGCTCGTCGTTGTCCTTGTCTGACCGTTCGTCGTCGTCTCTGTCGTCATCCTTCATTCCAGTAAGTGGTTTAGTTTAGTTATTATTTTGTTTTACTTAATTAGTTTTAATATTTAGATTTCAAATTAGTTTTTGGTTTTATATTTCAAATTAGTTTTAGTATTTAGATTTTAAATTAGTTGTAGGTTTTAGTATTGTATTTGAATTTGAAGTGTTGTTAGGATTTTTGAATTAGTTGTAGGTTTTAGGAATTTGAATTTAAAGTGTTGACGTTGAGATTGAAGTGTTGAATTTGAGATTGAAGTTGAGATTGAAATGTTGAATTTGAGATTGAAGTTGAGATTGAAGTGTTGAATTTGAGATTGAAGTTGAGATCGAAGTGTTGAAGTTGAGATCGAAGGTATTTTTTAAAAAACAAATAGAGAAACTCCCGATACACATGTGCGTCGGGAGTTCTTGGACAATGTGCATCGAGAGTTCCTAGACATCTCCCAACGCTATATTGACAGTATCTTTGACATTCATACAACGTCGAGAGATATTTAGAAACTCCCGACGCACAACAGTTATGCGTCAGGAGTTCTTCTCCTAATACATTTGCCTCGACACGTGTCCTGACACATAAATGTGTCAAAAAATGCTTTTCCGATGCTTTTTATATATCTTTCGATAATTTTGTGCGTCAGGAAATCCCCCTTTTCTTGTAGTCTGCTCACAGTCCCCTTTGTGCCTGAATCATTTCCTCAACCATCTTCTTCATTTCTTCCATCTATTGGGAATTTTCTTACATTTGTTGAACATGCATCTCCGACGTTTTTCTTTGTTCTTCAATCAATCGTTTAGCTTCTTCAAGCTTGATTCTTTCAAGCTTGATTCCTTGTTGCTCAATTAGGACTTTAGCTTCTTCGACCTCCCTAGAGTGTATTTCTTGCGAACATGAGGTCGACGAATTAGTAGTATTCTTTCTGGACTTGGGCTTGAGGCCTCAACTAAAAACTTTTGAGTAGCCCGGTCATCTATCCAAAACGGTCTCACATATTTCATCATTGGAGAGTGGTTGAGAACTTTTGGGTGGGCTAGAACTAGAGTTCCAGCATTTGATTCTAAAATAAAAGTTTTAATTAAGTTATGAAGTCATGAATAAAAGTACAGAATAAGACAAAATATTTTCATAAACTTACACGTGCATCTACGGCCGCCTGTAAAACAAATTTGCCACTCCGAGCGTGTGTTTCTCTAAACAATTCCACATGGTCGACTGGCTGACCTCATTGTTCAGCGGGCTCATAGTGCCGTTGTAGAAACGACTTGGACCCGCTAGTATGATTATAAGGTTGCTTTTGTCTAGTAGCCGTGTTCATCCTTAATTGCTCCTAGATGCAAACATTTTTTTTAAAGTTATACATGCATACAAAAAATTAAATAAAGTAATGTAACATTATAATATGTAAATCTCACTTGAAATGCTCGACTCAAATAGTGATCGCATAGATGTCAATCTTCCGAATGTCCCACCAATCTGTGCAGTGGGTTGACATGTGTCTGTTCAGGGTAACTGTACTTTTTGAAATGTTTATGACAGTATCCTCTGAACTCCTTAAAAGATGTAATCATTTGATGCTTAACATATCTAGTAAGTGCTTGATCGTTTAAATCAAGTACCAAATAGCATCATAAAGTAAAGAACATATGTATGAGCTAGGTTTATAATTATGTATGTTTAAAATAAAAATGAATTAATTACTAAAGTTACATGTAGAGTGCCCTTGACTACCTCAATGTATTCTAGTGGAACATCAGCCCACTTAAGGCAGCAGACTGGAAATGTATCCCCCCCCCCACACCAATGGTGTTACTGAACCAAACAACATGTGGAGAGATTAGCTTCTCCGTTCTTGGGGCTATGGTAATTGTAATCTTGCCATGCTTATGAACGTACCTCTCCAACTCCAAGTTTCGAGACTATTGACGTCTCCTAGGAGTCAGAGAGGGTTGAGGCCCATCTACTTAAGAAAACAAAATACTATCATAGATAAAACTACTCTATATGTATTGAATTATCATTAAAGTAACGAGACTAATTTGAAGTGTCACCCACCGAAGATGATCCTCCTGCGTTATTGAACGTTTCGTCGAACTTAAGAAATAGAACATCTATCTCCTTAAAACCACTCGGGAATGGTTGAGAAACAGAGCATCTATACTCAATCGAGAACGTATTCCTAAGTTTCATCTACCTCTTGTCCATTGTTAAAGACCTAAAACATAAATATGTTTTATTAGTCTTATATTCCTCCTCAAACCCTAAAATTTCTCCATGAATAAGCTATGCCCAGTCTTCTAAAATTTCCTCTAAAGTTAAGTTTAAACTACAGAGGCTACCATAATTGCAGGATAGTTAGAATAAACTAACCACAACTACAATAACTTTAATCTTTACAACCTACCTCAAATTTCAACATACTTTACAAGATACCTAACACTTCAAACCCCCACAACTACTAATAAATTCAAAACTAAGTTCGAACTAAAGAGGCTACCATAACTGCAGGATAACCACAAGAAATAAACCACAAATTACTTCAATCTTTACAAGCTACCTAATAATTCTAACAAAAAAAAATTACTAAGAAATAAGCAACAACTAAGTTTGAACTAAAGGCTACCATAACTGCAGGATAACTGCTTGTTCATATGTGTGTTCTATTTTATACATGCATTACGATCATGGATTTAATAGGCTAGGCTCTCATTAAACGACTGTGAGACGACTAAATAGGGAAATGCATTAGAAGATGCATTCATATTCATGTGTTGCTGATTTGCTAAAGATATGTGTTATCGTG
>JBBPDI010106862.1:0-10008 GCA_037974545.1 Cucumis variabilis
TAAATGGTTATATTGTGGAGGAAGTTTACGTAGAACAACCTCCGGGCTTTGAAAGTTTTGATTTACCTAATCATGTTAATAAGTTGAAAAAGGCTCTTTATGGCTTAAAACAAGCTCCAAGAACTTGGTATGATAGACTTAGCAATTTTTTTACTTGAGAATGACTTTAATATGGGAAAAATTGATAATACTCTCTTTATTAAAGTTAAAAACGATGACATGCTTATAGTGCAAATTTATATGGATGATATTATATTTGGTTCTACTAATTCATTTTTGTGTGAAGAATTTTCCAAGTGTATGCATAATGAGTTTGAGATGAGTATGATTAGGGGTGAAAAACCCGAACCAAACTGAAGAACCAAACTGAACTGAATCGGTTCAATTCGAGTTAGATTGGGCTTTAACTGTATTATTACCTAACCGAACAGAATTGAATTGGTCGATTCGGTTCAGTTCAGTTCAAATTAAATGTAAAGTTAGGTTAAACACACACACAAAAAAAAGAATTGGGTCTTTCCTTCGTCTTCCTTCTTCGCTTGGCTTCTTCCAGGGTTCGTTCGTTCATCTTCCACCATTCCTTCATTTGTCTTCCACCTTCGCCATTCCTTGGTTGTCGCTTCAATCTCCATTCTTCGTTCTTCGTTCTCCATTCGTCTCCATTCCTTCATTTGTGGATTCGTTCGAAAGCCGATCCTCTTTCTTCTATGGGTTCGCTCGACTGCAAAATTTTCTCTCTCCATTCTCTGTTCATCGTCATTCCTTCATCTGTGGGTTCGTTTGAAAGTCGATCCTCTTTCTTCTGTGGGTTTGCTCGGCTAAAAAATTTCCTTTCTCCATTCTCTGTGGGTTCAGGTCAGCCATCTCCGTTGTTCGTTCTCTGTGACCAATTTTCCTCTCATCTGATGTTTTTATTAGTACCCTCATCACATTCTTACTAGCAATTTTTCAATCATAGCATAATAGGATTGAAAAAAAAAACTAAAACCCCACTTTTCTATCATAGCAAAATAACAATTAATTTTTATAGTTCCTTTGTAAAGCAACTGAGGTTTTTCTGGTGAAACACTTTTGAATTTTTCTGGTGCAACTGAGGTTTGTTCAGCCACTACTTTACTTAAATCTTCCACTGATTTAACAATGTCAATCAATATGCAGGCCACTGTGGCATCTGGAATTATTGCTAGAAGGTTTGATGACATCAATCAATCTGGAAATAGCTTTTGAATTATAGTTTCTGTGGCAACTGTGGCATAGGTTTGATGACAATCAATATGTGTTTTATTGTTGCTTTATTGGTGACCATTAAAATGCTATAGCTTTTGGTTGGAAATTGTTGCAAATTTTGTTTGTTTATGCTTTGTTTTGTGGGGCTGCAAATTTTGTTTGTTTATGCTTTGTTGTGTGGGGCTACACATATCATGGCTACAAATTTTGTTGTGTAGAAAAGTATTGTCCATTAGAGATATATGCTTTACTTATTGCTTTTTTTTTTTTATGATTATTAGTTAAAAATTGTGTGCTTTTTTGTTTGTTTTGTTTGATGATTATTAGGATGACTTCATTCTCTATAGACGAAACTTTAAAACAAAGTTGTTCTAGTCCAGTGTTAAGAAAAAGAAAATCGGTTAAATCACCATCATTGATGTGGAAACATTTTATAAAAGTAGAAGGATGTGATCCTAAATTTCCTAGGGCTGCTTTTAAATATTGTGGGGCCTCATATGCTTGTGATTTCAAAAGAAATGGTACAACTAATTTAAAAAGACATTTAGAGAAATGTAAGAAGTATGTAGATCAATTGGATGATAATGTTGAAGGAGAGGGAGATTCTGAAAGTAGTTTAATGGCTACATTATTCACTCAAGAAAATTGTAGAACAATGCTTGCTAGTATGATTATCTTGGATGAATTGCCATTTAAATTTGTAAAAAGTGAAAGATTTCATCAATTTTGTCGGGCATTAAATCTAAAGTTTGTGATTCCATCAAGAGTAACTCTTGCAAAAGATTGTTTTCAGATGTATATGAAGGAGAAATAAAAGTTAAAAAGTGTATTAACTCGAAGTGGCCAAAGAGTTTATTTAACCACAGATACATGAACTTCTCTACAAAATATTAGTTATATGGTTATAATGGCTCATTTCATTGATGATGATTGGAACCTTCACAAAAGAATTTTGCACTTTTGTCATATAGATAATCATAAAGGAAATACAATAGGGAGAGTCATTGAAAAGTGCTTAGAAGGATGGCGTATTGATAGGCTCTTTACTATAACAGTTGATAATGCAAGTTCAAATGATGTAGCCATTGCATACTTGGTTAAAAAGTTTAGAGGCAAAAATGGGTTGGTGTTGGATGGTGAATTTATTCACGTTAGATGTTGTGCCCATATTCTTAATTTGATTGTTAGTGATGCCTTAAAAGATTTTCATGTGTCTATCATTCGAATCAGAAATACTGTGAAGTATGTTAGGTCATCTCCTGTTAGACTGCAAATATTTAAAGATTTTGCTAAAGAAGACAAAATGTCAACAAAAAATTTTCTTAAGATGGATGTTCCAACACGATGGAATTCTACTTTTACTATGTTGGTAGAGCAATTAAGTGTCAAAAGATGTTTGAAAGATTAGAGGAGCACGACCCTAGTTATTTGCCAAAAGATGATATGCCTACTGTTGAAGATTGGGATAATGCAAAAGGTGTTTGTAAAGTTCCTAAAAACTTTTTCAGAGGTAACAATGAAGTTTTCTGCATCAATGTCTGTGACTTCAAATATATTTTTTCACGAACTTTGTTTGATCCAAGAAATAATTCGTGAATACTCATTGTATGAGAATGCATTATTGAGTCAGATGACATTGAGCATGCAGACAAAAGTTTATTATTATATGTTTATGTGTAGTTCTTGATCCTAGGTACAAACTGACTTATGTAAATTATTGTTTTAATGAATTTTTGGAGGAAGATAGTGCAAAAAAAAATGGACGAATAAGGTTGAAGAAGCATTTCGTCGATTGTGTGATGATTATTATATGAGAATGTCAAAAGGAAAATATTCACAAACACAATCATGTACTCCTATCGAAGGATTTATGTTTCAAAGTCAATGTGAAATGCCTTCTATCTCATCTAGTGGATCTTATAAGGCACGTACTGCTGTTCATGATAGATTTAAACAAAACATCAAAACATATCTCGATGATGCTAAAACAGAGGTGGCTCGTTATCTAAATGAGGCTTGTATAGAAGATGAATAGTTAGACTTGCTAAATTGGTGGAAGGTGAATTCTTCTCGATTTAAGATTATTAGCCAAGTAGCCAGGAACATCTACAATATTCCTATATCAACTGTGTCTTCTGAGTCAGCCTTTAGCACTGGAGGACGGGTGTTAGATTGTTTTCGAAGTTCATTAACTCCTTAAACTGCAGAAGCACTCATTTGTGCTCAAAATTGGATTTAATCTAAACCTTTAGATGATATGACTGAAGAAATTGATGGGGCTGAAGAAATTTATGAAGGTGATATTCTTTTCGAAGTAAGCATTTAAGATTTAAAATTGTATCATTAAGCTAACAGTTTGTCATTTTGATCTAGAATTCATAAACATTGGAAAGGAGATGGAAACTGCATTTGAGAATCTGAATCATGACTCTATGGTATAAATCTCTACTCTCAAATCTATTTACATTTTTTTTGTTTTAAATTGTTAACATTTTTTAATCTTGTTTGTTTAGAATCTTGAAGCACAATGATGTGTAAACTTTATATTTCTTTAGTCCCATCACTGTAAGTTATTTGCTTAACTTATAAATTATTCTTTTTTTAGATAGTTCACTAAATTAGTAAATTCCTTCTCTATGTAACAGGGGAGAAGGTGGAATGTTGGCTAGATTTGTGGTAATAGACTAATAGGTGGAAAGTTGAATGTTGGATACCCACATGGTTCTTTTGTTCTTTGTTATATTCTCAAATTTGATCCACATGGTTCTTTTGTTATTTTGTTCTACTCTCAAATTTGATCTACATGGTTCTTTTGTTTTACTCTCAAATTTGATCCATCCAAGCTTGTAAATTATAACATACTCCACCAATTGCACTATTACGGTGATTGTGATGAATGTGTATGAAAGTCAACATTATTAAAATTGGTTCTTTTGCAATCACCATTTGAAAGGAAGGAAGGAAGAAGAAAAGAAAAGAAAGAAAGAAAGAAAGAAGTAAAAAAAAACTGACCCGACCCGATCCATGTTGGCCGATTCAAATTCGGGTCGGGTCGAGTCATAATTGAAAGTGACCCACAATATTTTGGGTCGGGTTTGAAGAAAAATCGACCCGACTCAGCCCAATTACACCCCTAAGTATGATGGGAGAACTTAGTTTCTTCCTTGATCTTCAAATCAAACAACTCAAGGATGGCATCTTCATAAGTCAAGAAGAAAACACAAGGGATTTGCTCAAACAATTCAAATTAAATGAAGGTAAAGTTGTAAAAACTCCTATGAGCACTACCACTAAGCTTGACAAAGATGAAAAAGGTAAATGTGTAGATACAAAGACTTATCGAGGTATGATCGGATCTTTACTTTATTTGACCGCTAGTAGACCCGATATCATGTTTAGTGTATGTCTTTGTGCTAGAGTTTAATCTTGTCCTAAAGAATCACATTTGCATGCCGTTAAAAGATACTTAAATATTTGCTTGGAACTATTGATGTTGGATTATGGTATCCTATAAATGTTGAGTTTAATTTTGTTGGATATTCTGATGTAGATTTTGCCAATAGTTTACTTGACCGTAGAAGTACTAGTGGGACTTGCCAATTTCTTGGTAGTTCCTTAGTATCTTGGTCTAGTAAAAAGAAAAATTTGGTTGCTTTATCAACTACCGAAGCGGAATATATTGTGGTTGCTAGTTGTTGTGCACAAATTCTTTGGATGAAACAAACTCTTTGTGATTTTGTATTAAAATTTGATAATGTGCCTATATTTTGTGATAATACTAGTGCCCTAAATTTGACTAAGAATCCTATTCATCATTCTAGAACCAAACATTTAGATATTAGGCATCACTTTGTTAGAGAGCATGTACAAATTAATGGTCATATTACTCTTGAGCTTGTGAGCTCTAATAATCAATTAGCGGATATATTTACCAAGCCTTTGAATGAAAAAGGTTTTTGTAAAAATAGGCTTGAGCTTGGAATTATTCGTTGTAATACATCTTGATTTTATATCTTACTTGATATTGTTTACAAATAAGATTGTTTTCATTTCCTGCCAACTATAGCATAATGGTGGCAAATCCTTTTACTGTAACACGTGACCCAGTACATTGAATATTTCTCCAGCGATTGAAAATTGTATCTTCATCCTTCAAAGGAAGTTTTAAATGTGAATAATTAATTAAAAGACAAAGACACGCAAAAAAACAAAAAAAACAAAAAAACCCACTAAAACACACAAAAAAAAGAGTCATGCCCGCAACAGATCTGGCCATGAGCACAACAGATATTGGCACCAAACGAAACGTGGTTGCAACGATCTAAGTACAACAAATCTTAGAGTTAATAGATGAAAACGATCTGAACTTAGAGTTAACAAATCTTACCCGATCTGAGTACAACGAATGTGGTTAAGAAGGTCTGGGATGTCGAAGATCTGAAACGACAAAACAATCTACATTGCGAGATGGTGGTAGCAAGACAAACGTGCGACGGTGCGATAGATCTTCGGTAGATCTTTGAAGATTTGGTACGACGCGATGGTGCTTGACACGAAGGCGAGATGTGCGGCAGTGGTGGTTCGATGGTGGAAGAGTTTCTGATTGAGAAGAGAAGGTTTGGGTGGGGAGTTTGGAATGAGAGAAAGATGGGGAAAAAATTTCTTAAAGATCAGATAGTGGCGTGAAAGAGGTAAACAAGCAATTTGACAAAGAGTAAGAGAGAGAATTCTAGATTTTTTACAAAGTTAAAAAAAAAGTTAAAAAATGATCTTGACGTTTAATGTCGTTTTTAAATCGAAATTAAATCCCTCTCTTTAATGTCTATTTAAAACTAACATTAAACATCTGTGTTTTGAAAAACGACATCAATGCTCATTTTTTATTTTTTCCATCTGACATTAAAATCCAAATTTGTTGTAGTGTTAGTATAAAGAGTTGGATCGGCTTCACACAAACAATAGAATTAGATCTCAGGATATCTCCTCAACAAAGTTATGCACACTTTTGAAATTTGGAAGAATCTAGTCTCAAGATATCTCCTCAACAAAGTCGACTTCACACAAACAATAGAATTAGATCTCTTTACTTTAAACAAAAACAATGTATTTGTGTTGTGGGATAGGGTTATGCTACTGATGACATGTTTAAATACAATTTGGAAATGCATAAGAAAATATCTTCTGCTTACATGTTGTCTACTTTTAATTTTTTGCATGCTAGACTTTTCATGTTAACAAAATATTAATTAACAACATGAGTAAGTTGAATCTTATTCCTAAGTTATCTTTGCATGAATTTAAAAAATGGGCATGTTGTAGTCAAGTTAAGATAACAAAAACTTTGAATAAATCTGTAACTTGGGTAACTGAACCTCTAGAGTTAATTCATTTTAATTTATGTGAATTTGACGGCATGTTAACTAGAAATATTAATATAAAAGATATATTATAACCTTTATAGATGCATGTTCTTAATTTACTTTTATATTTACCCACTTAAGAATAAAAGTGGTGTCTTTGAAATATTCAAAGTGATTGTAACTGAAATAGAGAATCAATTTAACAAAAGAATTAAGAGACTTCGTAGTGATAGAGGAACTGAATATGATTCAATTGCTTTCAATGAGTTTTATAGCTCAAAAAGAATAATACATGAAACAATTGCACCTTACTCTTCTGAAATGAATGAAAAAGCTAAAAGGAAGAAGAGAACACTAGCTGAGTTAGTAGTTGTTATATTACTTGATTTAGAAGCAGCAGCATCTTGGTGGGTGAAATAATCAAGATTGTTAATTATGTCCTTAATAGTATTCCTAAATCAAACAGTAAAACTTCACCATATGAAGTCCTCAAGAATAGAATATCAAACCTGTCTTATCTTAGAACTTGGGTTGTCTTAGCTTATGTAAGAATACCTGATCCTAAAAGAAGAAAACTAGCCAATAGAGCATGTGAATGTGTCTTCATATGATACACTGCAAAGAGTAAAGCTTATAGATTCTATGACTTAGAAAATAAGGTAATCATAGAATCAAATGATGTAGATTTTTCAAGGATAGATTTCCTTTTAAATCTAGAAATAATGAGGGCTTAAATAGTCAAACTAGCTAGTGAGGGCTCAAGTTCAAGTAGTTTACCTTCAGTTTAGATTTAAACCCAAGACAAGGAATTAGATTCTGAACTTAGAAGAAGCAAGAGAGCTTTAAATCACCTCAATTAGAGTGCTGGTTTCTATAGTTGCCTTGAATAATCTTTTAATACATCAAATGGATGTTAAGACTGTGCTTTCCTAAATGGTGATTTATAAGAAGAGATATATATGGAACAACCTGAAGGTTTTATAGTTCACGGTCAAGAATCTAAAGTTTGTAAGTTAGATAAATTCCTTTATGGCCGAAAACAAGCTTCTAAGCAATGGCACAAAAAGTTTGACAACCTAATCATGTCCAAAGGATTCAAAGTAAATGAGAGCAACAAATACATCTACTATAAAACAGAAGATAGGTTATGCACTAGCGAGAATGTTAATCAATCTGAATATGCAAGCATCACAAGAAGTCTGAGATATGCTGATGATTGCACTAGACCAAACATAGCTTATGTTGTAGGTTTACTAGCAGATCACCTAGTCTAGAACATTGAGATGTTGTAGAAAGAATAATGAGATATCTTAAGAAAAACTCAAAACCTAAGATTACATTATCAAAAGTTTCAAAAGTTTCTCGTTGTACTTGAAGTTAATCTTCGCATATTGTTGCAAATAATGATTAGAGATAGGACATATATATTGAATTATCACGTCCTACGCAACATCTAATATTGGTCTTGTCTTGTGTCTTCCATGCTCAAATTATATTGTTAAATTGTATTGCTAGCTTGACTAAAAAAGGTTTAGCGAACTTAAATCTTTTAAGGTGATATATATTGGAGGAGATCAATAGTTTGATAATAAAAAATAATATACAAATATATGTAATTTGGGATCAAAATGGGAGAAGATAATACTTAACCCTAATTGAAAATTGACATACCACTCATTTTCATAAAATACCTGTAATATTTAAATTTTTTGTATTCACCACTAGCGTATATGAAATTCAAAGAGAGAGTAATTATTATAATTTTCTAATTTGTTTATCAACCACTTTGAAAATAACTCAATTGATTTAAGTTATATTTTCTTTTAATAAAAAGGTAAAAATACATAAGTATAACAAAGCACCCTTTAACTTTTTATTATGTCATTCATTAACTTCTTATTTTTATTGGACTTCATTTTAGTCAAATTCACATATAGAAGTGGTGAGTTATGGATCTCTAGTCTTTTGATTAATAATATATACGTAATAATCCTATGTAGAAAGTTGTTGCTTCTATAGTGGAGTAATATATATATATATATATATATATATATAGTTTTGCGAGTTTCTCGTTTTTTTTTATATATATATATATATGAAATTTGTTTTACAAAAAATATCACACAAAGAAAGCAATGACATATGCATTTTTATTCGGTGACATTTTAGTTGAGAAGGAATTAAGGAGAGCTTCTCATAATTGTGTAATATTTTAAAATAGAAAAAGTCATATAGAAAAATGAAGATTTTAAAGTTTTCCTTCCCTTCTAATTTTGTCCTTTATAATTGGAATACGATTATATGTATGTATATATATATGTATATATATATATATATAATATATATATATACAATAAAAAAATATATATTTTTGAGAGTTTTAATTTTCTTATCCCGAGGCCGGCCTAAGCTACTAGTTTTTCTTTCATGCCTTTCTTTCTTATTCAATCTTCTTATTGGACTAGCTTGTTTCATTTAAGATATGGTTACTTAATATGGTAAATCAATTTAAATTAGCCTCAATTTCTTGTTGGCTTCGTTTTATTACAATTTTTGTTCAGTTCACATATCTAGTCAGATTATTCATTTTTATCACACACATTGACTTGAGAACTTGTACCGAATTGGGTAAGATCCAATGCATTAAGTTAGTACACGAGTACTTAGTTTTACTATATAAGCATACAAAATAATGTGTGAAATATTATTATCTATAGAATCTATTTGTATGATACTTGCTTTTGGGTGGGTGCATGGGTGAAGTTTGTCTAGGTTGTTGGGTTTGTGGCCAAACAACTCGTCTTGCTCAATTACTCTTTTGTTAAGTAGAAGCAAGCACACAACTAGGTAGACTTAACTAGGTAGACTTAGACTCTAACTCATAACCTCGGGACACACAATCTCCTAGTGGTTTAATGGGTTTGAGTTTTGCTCATTAATTTGCTCTTGCCTAGGACAACTCTCAACAAGCTAGATTCAAACTTTTAGTAAATCATATTTTAGTTTCTACTACTAATTTATTACTATTTAAAGAAAAAACAAAAAATTATTATCTATTAGCGCTTTAACTCTATAAATTAAGAAATATACTGGATATTATATTTTTATTTTATAAAACTTATTATTATTTAACAAATTTTGATAAAGTTAATTTTGAGAAACCAAGTATATAATTTATTGAAAATATAGTTAAATTAAACATATCAAACAAACTCTAAAATATAAAAACAAAAATGATATATAAAATTAAAAGAAAAATGTCAATAGAAATATAGACTTAAATTAGACAAGGTAGAAAGTTGGCAATCACTTATTTGTGCCTCTTATTGTGAAACACTTTAAACGTATTGGTGGGACCTCTTTTCATATTTGGGGTTTCTAAAAGTCAACTATTTTTGGATGGCAATGGGAGGTGTGTTGT
>JBBPDI010106867.1:0-10008 GCA_037974545.1 Cucumis variabilis
AAAATTCTTTTCTAAAATGTGCTCCTTTTATTTTAGAAGCAACGTTGTGTGTGGCAGATGTTATCAAGTTTCCAATTCAACCTCACCCTTCTTGTTGCAAGGCCATTTCTAAGCTTAACGACTGTGCCCCCGAAATTTATCAAAAGATTCCTTCTTCTGACATGGATCTGATTAAGAAGATTTGTGGTTTGTGAGAAGATTTTAACTTCCAATTATAACATGATGAATAAGAATGTTATACATGATAATGAGTTTGTTTTCTTCTTTTGTTTTTCTACAGTAATGTTCTCATAAAATTTGTGAGGGAGTAAATTTTGTTGGAGCAAAATTTGTTCTTATCGTATTGAATGAGAATGAGCGTTTTCCCACCCTTTTGTTCAATATTGTTTGGTCTCTATGCAATATGTTATATATATATATATATATATGGATTTTGAAAGGATTAAAATCACAATATTCTCTAAATCTTAAATCAAATTTTTACACAATTTCTCAAATCTTTTATCAGCTTCTAATTATATAAAATTTTAAATAAATTTACAAAGACACGTCATCCTTGTTTAACCCAAACATAGGATTGTTCTAAGCTAAAACACTATTAAAAAGGTGCATCCTTGTTGATATATGTATTAACTTTCAATTTTTTTTAAGTTTTTCTTAATTATACTTTCATGTCTTTAAAATTTTTATTGATTTGTTATTCATTTTTAAACTCGGGTCATTACAATAATAAATCAAATTATTGATGAATTTATTATAATCTATCCAACAACTTTCTGATTCAGTTATAACGTTTTTGATTAAATGAAATTATTTGGAATTCAAAAAGTGTAGAATTGAAGAAATTATAAATGAATTATCAATATGTAAATAATTAAAGTGATAAGCCTACTGTAACAAGTTTCAAATTGAAATTAAAATTTATCGAACAATATTTTACTTCAAAACTGATTTTTTAATTAGAAACTAAACTAATACCAAATATTATAAAACCCACAACAATAATCCTAAATTCCAATTAGTTTGAAGTTGAAACAATATGCAAATGTAATTTTAAAGTTTGTAAAGTGATAGAAATTAAATATTAAAAAATATGAGCCAAGTCTATTTTTTTGTATTTTTTTGATAGGGAAACAAGGTGAGAGAGCAAAGCTCAGACACCAAAATTTATTAATAAAGAAAGTATAGAGGGTTGGAGGGGAACCCAAAGATACATTAGTTTAGAAAAGCTTGGAAATTTAGAGCAATAGTTTGTGCCTCCTACATCAAGTGCCTATGTAATTACAACAATCTTCCTAAATGTTAAGAAGAAGCCTATGTAATTACAACAATCTTCCTAAATGTTAAGAAGAAGCCTATGTAATTACAACAATCTTTCCAAATGTTAAGAAGTATTTTTTTCTTGTCCTTAAAGACCCTGTTATTTCTTTCAAGCCAAGAGCACCAAAGGATTGCAATAGAAGCATTAAAAAGAAGACATTCTTTTTGCTGCTCTGATTAATGTTGCAGATTTTCAAACATAGAGAATTTGCATCAGAGGTCCCGAACGGGTTATTTGTAAGAATGAGTAGACGGTTCCAAAGGGAAGTCGTGGTTCTGCAGTCAACGAACAAATGATAAAAATTTCCTCACTATTAGACTGACAGAGTGTGCACCAGTGTGGATTTAGGAGAGAATTTTGATTTCTCATTTGCAAAATCTCCATGGTGTTAATTCCCCATATACACCTCTAGCTACCTAATTTTATTATACACATACATTTTTTTAAAAAAACAATAATATTAGTAATAATGGCTAAACTTATTTATTTTTAAAGGTAAAAAGATTAGTAATAACATAATATCTTATAATATTTCATTTTTATCATTTTAGGAAACAAAAATAAATCAATTTACTTTTAAAAAATCTTTTAATATCACATTTGTACTATCTTAAGAAAAAAGAAATGAATTTGTTTTAAATAAAATCTTCTAATATCACTTTTATCATTTTAGGAAAAAAAGAAAATCAATTTTAAATGAAAAATCTTTTAATATCCATTTGACTTATTAATTAATTTTTCACAAAATCTCAAAACATCTCATTTATGTTATTTAAAGAAAAAATAAAATTTAATTTATTAACAATATCCAATTTTAATTTTTATTCTTATGATTTTTTTCTTAATTATGATCCACCCGGTCTATAAATAGGGACATTTGTCATTTGCAAAAGGGGGAGAAAATTTATTGTGGAGAAAATTTCTTGAGGAGAAAATTTGGAGGAGAAAAATTTCTTACAAAAATTTTTTAAAAAGAAAAGTTAGAGAATTTTTTTAGAGAGTCTCTCCAATTTGAAAGTAATATCTTCTACAAAAAGGTAGGTTTTTTTTATTATATTCTTTTCATTACTATCTTTACATTTTTTTTGTTTTGTATTTTCTTTCTTTTTAGCAAATTAAATCTCATGTTGAAATAGACTTCATTAGGGTTGCATGGTAGGGATCTATTCTCTTAAGGATCCGCACCCACGAGTAATTTTCTTTGGAATTTGAACTTTTTTTTTCTTATTATGTTTTTTTAAGATGAGAGAAAGAAAAAGAAATGTAAAACTTTTATTTTTGCTTTCTTTTACTTTTATTGTTGTTATTATTTTTTTAGAGAAAAAAACTAGTTTTTTTCTTCTACCTAAGAAATAGAGAAAAAGAAAAAAGGCATAAGTTTTTTTTATAGAGAAGATTATGTACTTATATTTAAGTTTATTACTTTTTTTTAGTTACTTATTATTAATATACATATTCTTTATTAATACCTTTTTTTTTGTTATACTACTATTTTTTTTAAAACTTCTATTATCTTTACTTTTTTTTTAACTTTATTATTATTGCTATTTACTTTTATAAACTTATCTGAATTTTCTTTTTTATTTATCCGTTATTGTTATTATTATTATAATAAAAAAAATCTCTTATTCCATATTATTGTCGTAAGTGTTTTTTTTCTTTTCTCTTTCCTTTGTTTATTTTGATTATGTCTTTCTTTCTTTTGTCTTTTATTTTCCTTTTGTTTTTCTTATTTCAACTTATTTTCCTTGCAAACATAATTATCATAAATCTTACACTCATGAACATTTTCTTTTACACTTTGCATTGAATTTATCTTGATAATATTTCCATGTTAGTTTATAATTAATTTGTTTTTTTCTTGCATCATATTTATCTTCATATTTTATCATTAAAAAAAATCGACAAAATCTTATCTTGCTTTGTTTAATTCATCGTATGATATATTTGATTTTATTGTATATTATTTCCTATTGATCTAATTTTTTGAGATCCTTCTTAAACTTCTTTTTTTGACCGCTTAGAAACTTTTGCTTTAAAACTATCCTTTTTTAATTTCTTTTTAAAAATGGTTTAAAATATAAATTTATATTTCATAAGGTTTCCTAATAAACTGGTTTTTTAATAACTAACATTTATTTCGCTAAAAAAAATCCTACGATGGAATCTAGAATTTTTTGGGAGTTAGTTCTTGAGGTGAAGGATTGATATCTTTGGGAGACCGAGATTTGATCCCAAGAAAAAATGAATTTAATCAACGTTTTAAAAAAAAAAAATCTTTATTCGAAGACTAGTCTATCATAGATTTTGAGAAATTGTAATAATTTCTCATTTTTTTAAGGTAGGGAATTTTCCTCAATATAGTCTAATTAATAGAATATTGTTCCACTTATTTTATGGGATCATTGTTTCAAATATTGAAATGATGAGCAAGGAAATAAGATATTAGTTTTAAAATAAATTAAAAAATATTTTCAATTCAAGATTTAAAATTTGGCTACCGTTTTTCTAAATGGGTATTGTGGGGTGTTAATACCTTCCCCACACACAAATGACTCCCGAACTCAACTCTATTTTTCGCAGACCATTTTTTTTAAAAAAATTGTTTATTTTATCTTGGTGTCCAATCACACCGTAAAAAAGATTGGTGGTGACTCCTATTTTCTTTTAAAACTAACTCTTTTGAGGACGTCGGCCGCTCCTCGTCGTCTCGGACACGTGGCGACAACACCAAGTGAAAATTTTGCATTTCTTGGGAATGGACACTTTCCAAAGGTTTGAGAAGTGATGTCGATCGAAGTCCATGAGAAAAGAGTGACCATCCGACTCTAAGGCTTCCTTTACAGAGACGACTGAGAACTAATTATCTTTACTTAGATTCCAAATTGGTTTACTTTACCTTTGTAGGGATGAGGGGTTAGAATGTTCTTAATCTCATTCCATGTTTGTATTTCTCTGACATTGAAAGGCCTTCTTGGATTTAACCATGATTGTTTGACCAATCCCATAGATCTTTGATTGAATGATTTTTGGATTAGCAAAAAGGCAAAGAGCCGAGGGAATTGAGCAGACATAGGGTTGAGAGTATGTCAATTTCTATGCCAAAAGGAAATAAGTTCGCCACTGTTGATTTCCCAATCGTAGTGATTTTCAAACCAACTTAGACAGTGAACAATAGCTTTCCAGGGGGGTTTGGCATTACAGTTTCTGCTATCAATAGGTATAGAGCCAATATAGTTGCTAGCGTACTTAGCTTGAACAATTTTTCTCTAGAGGGCGTTTGGCTCCGATTGGAATCTCCATAACCATTTGCAAAATATGGCAAAATTTGTATTCATGTTATTGATACCCAAGCCTCCTTTTTCATGTGGACTTAAGACAGTAACCCACTTAACAAGATGCAAACCATGATTAATTGAGCACTCATTCCAAAGAAAATTTCTCCAGTGTTTTTCTATATTTTTGTAAACAGAGGTTGGGACCTTGAAAATTGATAGTTGGTAGGTGAGAAGACTGCACAAGGAACATTTGATCAAAGTGAGCAAATACTTCCAATTGCTAAGTTTTTGTGAATTTTTTTCTCGATATTTTTCAAAACAACTTTGGATAAAGAATCATGTGAGCCAAGTCCTTATCCAATCATTTTATTGTTTCATTATTAAAACAATTTTAAAAATTACAATATGATTGTTCACATGAGATTTTGAAAAAATGTAATTCGTGGAATTGAACTTTGATATATTGATGAATATTGTGAATACAATCTCTAGTATTACTCCTTTGATGTTTTTTCTCGAATACAAGTTAAAAACTTAGAATTTCTTGATCTTTGGTCTTTAGGATGTTGTAAGTGCAAGTCTATTTGAGCTTCAGTCTTCTAGAATTCAAAGAAAGTTCGATCTTCCAAGTCTTTAATCTTTCAGATGATGATGATCTCGAAGTTGATAAGAACTTGCACATCTTGAGAGCTTTATAGAAATTTGAATCTTCAATTCTTCAGACAGAGCCTTAGTACTTCAAAGCTTCAATTCTTGCTTCATACAAGATCCCTTAAATGAGTGACAAAAGTCTCTATTTATAAAAAAATTTCATAGGCAGATTGGGCCCATTTGCTTGTGGGACTTGAGATTGCGCTCATTTGCCTACTGGGCTTGAGCTTGGACTTGGGCTCATTTTCTTGACGGGCCTTGGCCCCCTTGTTTGACCTGATTTTTCATCAAGGGCTTGTATTGGGTTGGATATGAGAAAACTTAACTACCAAAAATTCAATCAAATTATAATCATCACAATTTTGCTGTGATGACGTGACATAATTTAATTGGTTGAAATTTCTTACTCAACAAATGCTCCCTTTTCGAAATTTGTGCACGTTTATATGGTGGGTGAATCTCGAAAATGATAATCTGGAACCAAAAATACAAGTGAATTTGTTATTGGATTTGGCTCCAGTTAATAAGTTAATTTATATAAAGTTTGGTTAATTTTGAGTTTAATTCACTTTTTTTTTTATAAAAATCATTTGAAATATGGTCAAGATTTTTTTTTAATGAAATTTGACTTTTTTTTTTATCAATGAATTTAATGGGAGAATTGAGACTTAAAATTGTGCAAATTCATCAAAATATGAATAAAGATAAAGTTTTGATTGATTTTTTTTTTTATAATTTGAAATGAATTTGTGATTTGCGAAAAAAAAAAAAGTAATTCAAGAGGAGAAAAACAAAAATGATTTGAGTAAATTTATTATTATTTTTTTAAATTCTCCCTTTTTTAATATGCAAATAATTACGAGAAGGATATGATTGTAAACCACTTTTTTAAATATATATGAACGTTATTTTAAAATTTCATTTTTTAAATTATTATTTATTTATTGATATAAAGAAACAGAATAGAGAATGATTGGTATAATCTCACTCGATCTAAATTGTTTCCTTGTTGAGAAGATTTGAGAGTTTTGATAGGTTGCCTTCTGTATCCCCTATTTATCGGGATGAAGTTGAAAACAATATTCATCAACTCAGAATTCTCATTTCCTCCAACTTTTTTTTTTTTTGTTGTTTTTTTTCATACTTTGAAAAGAAAATGGTCGGCTCCTACTTGTTTCATTACTTTCAAAAAAGAAAAAAGAAAAAAAATTGGTAGAACAGATGGTCCGTTGAGAGAAAGAGAGTTTTTTATTATTATTATTTTATCTTTAAAACTTAAAGCTCCGATTCCTCAAGTCCATGAATGAAAGGACTTTAATCTATGAATGAAAGGAACTAAGAACTTGGCAGAACGGTGGAGAAGGGAGAGAAAATGTGTGGAGAGAGAGGAAACAGTGGACGTGGGCCAAATATGTGAGATGTGATCGGAACGACCCACATCCATAGTTACATTTTTTTATAAAAAATTTAAATTTAGTTTGTTTTTTCTTTTTCTTTTTCTTTTTCGGTTTTTCTTATTGTTTTTTTCTTTTCTTTCTTTCTTTTGGTTTTTTTTTTTTCATTTTTCCTTTCTTTTTTTTGTTATATTTTTTCTTTACTTTCTTCTTTTTTTTTCATTTCTTCTTTTTTTTAAGTTTTCTTTTCTTTTCTTTTTTCTTTTTCTATTTTTTTCAAATACTTTTTTTTTAACTTTCTTTTGTTGTTTTCTTTTTGTTTTTGTTTTCCAACTCTTTTTTTTTTCCTTATAACTGACTTTCACTGACTCTTTCTTTTTTGCTATTTTTTAAGGTCATATGCAAGCATGTTCGTTTGGTCTCTTCAACGTCCTGTTGGCTTTATGGGTTTGTACATGATAGACGATACAACTCTATCATGGTGCCCACTCCTTCTTCGGCTTTGGCTTCTTGAGTTTGTACATGATAGACGATGCAACTCTATCCTGGCGCCCACTACTCATTTGGCTTCTTGAATTTGTACATGATAGACGATGCAACTCTACCATGGCACTCATTGCTTCTTCGACTTTGGTTTCAACTTCTTGGATTTGTACATGATGAACGATGCAACTCTATCGTGGCGCCCACTTCTTCTTTGACTTCTTGGATTTGTACATTATAGACAATGCAACTCTATCATGACGTCCACTGCTCCTTTGGCTTTTTGGGTTTGTACATGATAGACGACGCAACTCTATCATTGCGCCCATTGCTTCTTCGGCTTTTGGTTCTTTGGTTTGTACATGATAGACGATGCAACTCTAGTATGTCATCCACTGCTTCGACTGTAACACATTGAAGATGAATATGCGGATGATGATCCTCTTGGTTGTGGCACATCAAAGATGGAGATAGAGATCCTATCGACTGCGGCACGTCGAAGATGGAGATGATGATGGTTGCAACACGTTGAAGAAGTAAATGAAGATCGCATGTCGGAGAAGAAGATGAAGATCACATCTCAGAGATGTAGATGATGACTGCACAGATGCAGATGATGACCACATGTTGGGGCTGCAGAGGATGATGGTTGCGGCACATCGAAGATGCAGATGACGACGACTACAACACATCAAAGATGCAGACAATGACGACTACAACACATCGAAGAAGTAAACCTTCTCGAATGCAACATATGGGAGAAGATAAAAATGAATCCTCTCAACTGCCTACATGGAAGAAGATGAAAATGAGTCCTCTTAGCTACACCACATGGGAGAAGATGAAGATGAATCCTCTCAGTTGCGGCATGTGGGAGAAGATGAAGATGAATCCTCTCGATTACAACACATAAGAGAAGAAGATCCTCTCAACCACAACACTTGGAAGAAAAGGTAAAGCTCGCTACTTTGAATTTTGTCCCCTTTGCCCCATTTGTCCCCTTCTTTTCTTTCGATCATTTATTTGTTGCAATTCTTGTAAATGTCATATTTTTGTTGAATGGTAATGAAATTTTTTTATTCTAGTGTAACTGCTAATGAATTTCATTTTCTGCTGAGATTACATCATCACGATGAAGCATAATGCATTTTTTTTATGCGAGTGAACTTAAAATAAACTTTAAGCTGCCTACGTACCCTTTTTTAATAACATAGGGATCAAGTCAAAATGTAGTTCAATTGAGTTTATTTATTTATTTATTTTCATTCACCTTTTAAGCTCTTGTGGACTAGGAGCATCATATAGCTTAGGCTCTTGCGATAAGAAACTTTTGCATGTTTAACATATTATATTTTCATCAAGAATTTGTTCAACTTCTTCGTTTGTAAAATTGGTGCAAATAATAAGTCTTTGTTTCATGATCAAGGGACCTTCTATGTTTATGTCAACAGAAAACTTCCTCTTCATGCGTGATGGAACACAACTGTGAATCTTCTCGTCACTGTTTTCTTCATGAAGTGACTTTACCTTCAAAGCTTTCATTCCTTTTTCAGGTTGATCACTTGTCATCTTTAGTCGATCAAAACCGGATGTTGAAGGTTGATCTTTCTTCGATGTAGAGATACTTAGCCTTTTAAAAGCTAAAGTTCGAGTAGAAGTAGACATTGGACATTGATTTTCTTTTTCTTTTGTGGCCATACTCAATCTTCGAAAGACTGAAGATTGAGTAGTTGAAGGCTTGATATGATCAAAGATAGAAATCCTTTGCTTAGTTTTATTTGAATTGTCGACTTCTGTTATACTGACAACATTACATGCATTGACTTCTAATACTTCCTTAGGATGATCTTCAAGGAAGCTTCTTGGAAGGAATTATGTTAAAGTTATTGACCATTGGGGCCAGAGGAAGTCCTCGTCTTTTTCTTTGATAGACTTAGGCTTCCACATCTTCTTGTTTCTTTTCTCCGTCTTTTTATGGGAGATTCTTCCTTTTGCATGCTTTTGATGGAATAGAGAGTCCTTTTGAATGGAATTTGGTTGTTTTCCTTTTTTACGAGTTACGAGTATCCATTCTTCGTCCTTATTTTTAACAGGCTCTTATTTGTTTTGAAAGTCTGTTGTCACGATCCTTTGTTGAAGTTGGACAACTATAGGTCTTGAAGTCCCAAACTGAATTAAGCTTTTCCTTTTGATCATAAAGTTGTGTTGATGGTTGAACACTTGAAGTCATTTCGACTGCAACATGATTCGTCTAAGCTACTTCATCAATATCCAGCTCGATCTTATTTTCATGAATCAACTTTAAAATCAACTCCTTCAACACAAAACACATTTCAACAGAGTGACTAATGACCCGATGGTACTTACTATTGGAATTTTTGTCCCAAAACTCGTAGTTTATAATCATATTCTGTTCAATAAAGTCGTTGTTGAGAAATTGAATTTTATAATCTTAAATCAAATAAACTAAGTCTCGAGACTATTTTTTTAGTAAACTTGAACTTTATGTGAAGACATAAACATGGATCAAGTTCGAGCTAATAGCCTGAATAGTCTATAGTATATGAATCAAGGTTGGGCGCCTTGTTCAGACAAACTGTGGATGCGGCCCGCTTTGTAGTTAGTACAAACGAGGTGATCCTTAATCGTTCATGTAGAGACATGAAAGTGGAGACATCCTATTTAAAGTGTTTACATAAGACTGAACCACAAAATAGTCACTTTTACGTTTTTAACACTGTTTACTATTTAAAACTGACTATCTCGATTATTGATAACCTAGGTAACTTAATCTTAATCCTGAACTAACTATGAACTCCTGTTCACACGAGATTATCCTTAGATCTGCATAGGTGAGGGCAGCTCATCAGCGTTGGCCCAA
>JBBPDI010106879.1:0-25583 GCA_037974545.1 Cucumis variabilis
AAGAATATGAAAACATGACCAAGTGCCCTAAGTGTGGTTTGTCAAGGTGGAAGATTGCTAAGAACTCAAAGAAGGAATAAAGTGGTGTGGCTGCCAAGCAGATGTGGTACTTTCTAATAGTTCCAAGATTTATAAGAATGTTTAAGAGATTTGAAAATGCTAAGAACTTGCATTGGTATGCGATGGATAGAAAAGTTAATGGTATTTTGAGACACCCGACTGACACTCTATCATGGAGGTTGATTGACCATATGTGGACAACCTTTGGGCCAGAATCAAGAAATCTCCGTTTGGATTTATCTACTGATGGAATTAACTCATTTGGAGATATGTCGATGACCTATAGTTGTTGTCCTGTTATTACTACAATATACAACCTTTCGTCATGGTTATGTATGAGAAGAAAATATTTGATGTTGACAATGTTAATTGGTCCAAAGCAACCAGGATACGATATCAATACGTGCTTAGCACCCTTAATTGATGACCTACAAATGTTGTGGAAAGATGGAGTTCATTGTTTTGATGCATATAAGGAAGAATATTTCACACTGCGGGCTGTCTTATTGTGGACCATCAACAATTTTCCAGCATACGGTAATCTATGTGGTTTTAGTATCAAAGGATATAAGACTTGTCCAATGTGTGGAGAGGAGACTACTTCAATAAGATTGCAACATGGAAAAAAATGTCATACATGGCACACAGAAAGTATTTGCTAAGACATCATCCATACAGATTACAATTTTTTTTAATAGGAAGCAAGAGCATAGAAGTCCTCTATAACCCTTGTCAGGGGAGGCCATGTACTTTAAGCTTAAAGACATGATATTTTCATGTGGAAAGAAGTGTGGGAAGACATTGCATAATGAAGGTGGCAATGACTATGGGAAACGAAGACCAAAATTTTTTTCAACTACCATATTGGAAACACTTGCATGTCCGACAATGTCTAGACGTAGTGCATATTAAAAAAAATATATGCATGAACATAGTGGGCATCTTGCTTGATATACTAGGAAAAAGTAAGGATGGGATGAATACTAGACTTGACTTAGTTGAAATGAAAATTAGACTAGAATTGACACCAACGTTTATCGGTAATAGAACTTACATACCTGAGGCATGTACACTGTCAAGAGAAGAGAAATATCATTTTTGTAAGACTTTGTCTGAAATTAAAGTTCCAGAAGGTTATTCATCAAATATTAGCAGTCGTGTCTCTTTGGATGATTTAAAACTGATCGGCCTTAAGTGGCACGACTGTCATATTTTAATGCAGCAAATGCTTTCAATTGCAATACGTTCAGTCTTATCGAAGAATGTGAGGTATACTATTAGTAGATTGTTCTTTTTCTTTAATGCGATTTACGCCAAAAGTTTTTCCGTCTCAGATCTTGATGCATTGCAAGAAGACATAGTTCTGACTTTATGTAATCTTGAGAAGTATTTTCCACCCTCATTCTTTACAATTATGGTTCATCTTGTCGTTCATCTCGTGAGAGAAGTAAAGCTTTGTGGATCTATATATTTGTGGTGGATGTACCCATTTGAACTATGCCTGAAAGTGTTGAAAAGTTATGTTCACAATAGAACTTGATCGGAAGGATGCATTGCAGAAGCAAGCATATGTGAGAAGGCGGTTGAATTTTGTTCAGATTTTATTTTTAGATTAGATCCTATTGGACTTGGGTCACTCAATCCAAGGGCAGACATATAAAGCGATAGACCACTGTCAGCAGGAATATACGTTTGACCCTATGTGCAACAACTGAAGCAAGCACATCTTCACGTTTTACAGAACATTGTAGAAGTGCATATATACATAGATTAAGCATTCGTATGATTATATACTACCATCAATTTATCCTCAAGGAACCATTTTAATGTATAAAACATTTTGTAAACATTTGAATCAATTATAAATGGAAAATTGAAGAAGAGCAAAAACAGAACAATGGCTACAAGTTGAACATAATCGATCATTTGGTGCATGGTTTAGGGAACAAGTACTTAAACAATCAAAATGCATTTTTGTTTCATCTAATTGTTTATTATCTAGAACGATTGAGTGTTCTCTTCAGTAAGCGATGAGTGAACTACAAGAAGGAAAGGTTCTCTCGAACACTATACGTTGGCTTGTACATGGACCCCACTCTACTTTAATGACGTATGATGGGTACATAATTAATGGATCTTCTTACCACACAAAGTCTCGTGATGACCATCAAACTGTTCAAAACAGTGGGATTATGTTAGTCGCAAGAACAATGCAAGTGTCTAGTGCAAAGGACAAAAACTCGATCGTTTGTGACATGTCTTTTTATGGCACTATTCAAGAGATTTGGGAAGTCAACTATAATACGTTTAAGGTTGTCCTTTTCAAATGCAATTGGGTTGAAAATAATACTGGTGTTCGAAAGGACGATCTTAATTACACACTGGTGGACCTTAGCTGAATTGGCCACTCTTCAGATTTGTTCATTATTGCCACACATTAGAGACAAGTATTCTATGTCGCAGATCCTGTTGAAGCAAGATGGTCCGTTGTTGTGATTCTACCCGAGAAGGACTTTTCCACAAATGTGTTGATGATGACATAGAAGACATGTTATCACATTATCCCCTACTCTCTTCTTACCACACAACATGTGATATTGACGAAGGTGATGAAACATATGCTAGACTTGACTGTGAAGGCACATGGGTTACCAATTGACTTTGAGAAGTATGTATAGTAAGATGCGTACACTTTGTTATTTTCTTCTATTATTTAATGTTCATTACATAAAGTTAATCATTGTCATTTTTTCTTCTTTGTAGGACAATTTCATTTTTAAATATGACTACTTCAGAATCTACCGTTATCAAGTTGTCATTTCATGTTCAACAGTTTTTTTGTTTTCAAATTTTGGAGAATTTCATGTAGTAGATATTCTAATTTGAAAGTGTTATGTGTTTTACCATATTTATTGTGAACTTTGCGTAAGTAAGTGTGTAAGAATCGTTTCATAGTTTATTTGAGAACCAACCATTGATTAACGTTTAATTGTGAATGTCATGTTTCGGTTCTAATATTAGACTTTTCAGTTATGTTAAGACTTTTGGGTTATTTCTTAATTCACATTTACACTTACATAAGTATTGTTACTAACAGTCTGTTGGGTTATGTTTTAAATCACATTTATGTTTACAGTAATGGTTCATTCAGATGACGATCAACTTGGTACACCCTATAAAAGAGGGGAAACTAGTAGCCAGAAAAAAGAAACGTGGAGCTACGAGAATGAAGGATATAACACGTTTTAGTAGTGAGGGGCGGAGAATGATTATTCAGTATAACAAACTAGGTCAATCTATTGGACAGAATGCAATAAAGTTGAAAAGTTTTATTGGAACGACCGTAAGGTTTCACGTTTCTATCACGTACTCTAGTTGGCATGTCATTCCAAAAGAGATGAATGAGAAGATCTATGAACTAATTGAGGTAAAAATTCTTCTAAGTGAGTTTATGTATCAAACCACCCACTGGAACAGATTTAATACTTTTGATGTGTTTTTCGCATTGTAGGCCAGCTTCATTCTTGACCTTAAGTCGAAGAAAAGTATACTTCAAAATGCAGGAGTATGGTTTTGCAAATTCGAAGTCCAGATTAACAACTACATATGTAATGCCATTTAAGGACATTGTGGAGAAATTGAAACACCCACTAGCAGAGTACTCATTCATCGATCAAGACCATTGAGTTGAATTTGTGGGTTCACGATTAAAGAAAGATTTTGAAGTAAGTATGAAGATTCAAACATTTTGTTATACTTTATGTACAATTTTTTACCCAAATATGTTAATTGAATTGAGTTTATACAATTTTTTCTATAGAAAAAAGTGAAGAAGGTAAACTGAAAAGGAAGCTATACGAATACAACCATAGAACATCTCGCAAGGGGTATGCAAATCTTGTTGAGGAGTTGGTAAGTCATGATTTTGTTTTATTTGATTGGAAGCCATCTATTATCCCTAATTGCACGTGATTTTGTCTGTATTTGGAGTTGGTAGTACAACTTTAGTAATATGGAATTGAAGTACTTGAAATAGAACTTTATGTTAAGATGCAATCTGAAATAGAACTTGATTTTGTCTGTATTCATTTTGGTTGTTGAGTTCTTTTTTCAAAGCTGTTTTTTATTTTAGTTTTAAAACAAACTTTATGTGAAGATGCAATGCAAGTTCTGAACAATACATTGTGTTACGAATGATCTATTTGATTTATAATTTGAAAACATGAAATGCATTGATAGCATAATTGAAAGATTGAATTCTAAACTAAATAATTGTAAATTAGTTGTAGTTATCTATGTTACCAACTAGTATGTACGCTGTTATTGTTTCTCTAAATGTTTACTACTATTATCTGTATACTCGCTAGGCTTGCTATGTATTTAATCTACGTATATGTTATATATTTATACTTATATAACATCTATTATTTACGTAGCGTGTGTCTTCTTCATTCAATCAAGTAGATCGATTGATAGTATGGAAACATGCGCGCTTGGATCGTAAGGAAGAGTTTCCAGATAAAGAGATGAAGGACGTTGCCAATGTTATCGTAAGTTAATGCGTTGACAAAATTTTGTTATTGATTTATCTATTTATTTTTGTTTGCATGGTTTCACAACTTATAATTTCCATTTTTTCTACTATGTTAGGATGATCTATTGGACAACCAGAAGGCACATAATTTGTCTGGCGGTGATGATGTACTCATCCAAGAATTGTGTGGGAAAGATCATCCGGGCATACTCCGAGGTTGGGGAAGTACGTCACAAAGAAAAAGTATTTCCATACCCCAATGGAATCAAAATCTAAAGAAAGTAATGAGGAGAATACAATGTATGAGCAACGAGATGAAATGACCAAAAGAATTATGGAGTTAGAAGCGAAGCTAGAAAGAATGAAAAAAAGATGAGGGTGGAAAAGGAGATGAAGAAGAACAACCTAGTATGTGTTCAAAAGGAACACCATTGATTGAAGGGTATTCAGATGATGAGTTTGAAGACGTACCCTCTGATTCAGTACCAGAGAAAGCGACAGACGACATGACCGAAGTGAAGAAAGAAGATGATGTGGGGGATACAAGATCAAATGACTTGAAGGTTAGTTGAACATATACTTTACTAATTAAGTGGACAATTTCTTTACTAAATATATGTGCACATATTTAACATATACTTCTACGTAGGTTGGAATTTTGTGTATGCTGGCGTTTGAAATAGAAGATAATATTATTGCCCATGAGACAATATTTGATACTGAAGGTGACGGTGACAACATAAAGGTGTCGATAGATGTTGTCCTTGATGGTCAATGTGCAATTCTGATCTCGACAAAGGAAGGAGTCACTAAAACGATGCAGGAAGTGGGTTCACATTTAATATGGCCACGACATCTTGTTCTTACTGGAAATGACAAGGTAATTGAGTGTCTTATTGTGTTGCTATTTAATGCATCAATTTATACTAACAGTAGTTCTAATCTTTGTGATACAAGGATACTGTGGGCTTCAGTAAGGATCTGTCCACATTCTCTAGCGCAACATATCTACGTGCTCCAGTGACACTTTGGTGCTTGGTAAGACTAATTGAACATAATGGGTCATCAATTCAACTAAACACGCCCATTGAGGTATTCAGTGTGAGAAGAAAATGCTACATTATGATTGAGTCACTAAGAGATTTCTCCTTAGTTTAGCCAATATGCACAACATGCCTAGATGCTTACATGATGTAAGATTTTCTTTTACTATATATATGTACTTGATGTTTACATGATGTACGATCTCGTTTTAATTGTAAGTCCATTGACATTGTGTAGGTACCTTCACACAATTATGGAAGAAGGGAGAAGTTTAAGCTTGTACATGTTCATGGATGTCAAATCTGTTAGTTTCTCGAGTTACAAAGAATCACGTACGCAGTTATTGAATGCTCGACTGCTCAGAGCCGAGTATGACTAACTAGATTGTTCCCTTACAACTCTGGGTAATTGCATGATCATGATATTTTCATTGTCCTCCATGTTTTCAATGCACTAGTCAAATATGAATTAATAATGGTGGAAACGTGTTTCTAGCAATCACTGGACTTTGGTCATTGTAAATCCTATGAAGGGTGCTGCATTCTGGATTGACCCGTTGAAGAACTGGATTGACGGAGACATGACTGAAGTACTTCAAATGTATGTCATACTATTATTGTTACTTTCTTTATTCAGTGTGCAACTATTTTAATTATGTAACAATCTTATATTATTTGGTAGGTCATTCAATATATCAAACAAGAAAAAACCAAATTAGAAGGTTGTGAAGGTATGTGAATTTGATCGATGGGATAGTTGTAAATTAGTTATTAATTTTAACGTCTCACACGTATGTTGTTGATTGTACATCCATAGTGTCCCAAACAAAATGGGGTGATAGAATAGGGGTATTATGTCATGCAGTTCATGCGTGACATAATTTTGTCGATGAGTACTTCTATTGTAGATGTTGTAAGCATTAGAATTTTAAAACTATCGTTATGTCATTGTTTGGAATCAAAATCATTCTTAACTACTTTATTGTCTACAGATGAAAAGTTTACCTCGTACATACTCACAAGATGAAATCGATGAAGTTAGATCGAAATTGACAGAGTTCCTTTCTAAGCACGTACATCGTGCTTAGAGTCAGATTATATATAAATTTTTTTATGTATATTGTGGATCTTTTTTGTTGACATAATTTTGTTCAATCCGAATGACACATAAGTAAATGTTTAAGCACATAGTTTTTAACAAACTGAAGCAGCAAAGAGGTAAGTTCATAGTTATTGTATCACATTTATGTATATGTGACTGGATTATAATTAGGTGGATATGAATGTGTGTGTGTTTTTTTGTTTCTTAGGAAGAGTCTGATATTTCTGAAGTAAAAGTTCATGCTTATGGACATCTTTTGTTCGGGGGCCTACTGCATTGGAATGTGAATCTTCTTGCAATCAATTAACTGCACAAGGAAATTCTTTGCTTGCGTCCTTGAGGTTTTATTTTTTGAATAGTGTGTGGTTTGTTCATGTTCGTATACGTGACAAATTGCCAATTGCTAATTCAACTTGGTTCACTGGCTTTGACTGTTGGATATATGGATTGAGGATTGGAGATGTAGGTTTTAGCATTGTACTTATCTATCTTATTGGTGTTTTTATTATAATTGAGCAAGGATTGGTGTTATGTATGAAAAAGAAATGGAAATCTAACTGATGAAATATAAGACGACTTTATTTACAGAATATTCTTCTTTCTCTTTTTTTATTAATTAACTAAGGCTGGTTAAAAACTAGTTTAAAATCATTTTGTCTTCTTTAATTTTTAGAGGGAAGGTTCAAACTTTTTAACTTTCAGTTTGGTTTATACCAAGCTTATTAGTGTTTTACAAGTTGGTCTCTTTAATTTAAGTTGATCACCTGGATGGGGCCTAGCTTGGATCTTAGTTTGAATCAGCTCACAAAATAGTGCCATGTATTGAGTAGTTCTAGGTAGTCTTAGACAAAAAAATGATGCAACCTGATTATACCAAGTTGATGACTATCATTAAAAAAAGCTACACTTGCTTAGCTAAGCAATATTTAAGGAGAGAACACTATGTAATAAATTTGTTCAACTTTTAATATTTTTTAAGAACTTTTTCAACATCCAATTAGAAATATGAGATTTTCACCCACCATAAAAGCAATATTTAAAAAGGGAATATTGTCAACTTTTTAATACTTATTCAAACCACAACATAAAAATTGTATTCTTTTAAGCCAAATGTGCATAACACAACATATTATTACATATATATCATGGATTAAATTAGATGTTCTTTTCTTTTATATAGCAAATGTTTGTAAGTATCTATTTGTGTGTATGATATCAGTTGTTGAAGAAATGTAGGGGTGGAAATTGGTTTCAGGTTTTTTAAGGAATGTCCACATCCAAATGACAAGCAAAGAAAATAGCTGTAAGTTCTCTTGTGGATTTGATATAACAGCCTTCGATGGACTGCAAGGATGAAAAGGAGGGTTATTTAAATTAGAAGTTGTATACCATATATGGTTGGTGGAGGAATGATCGGGCAGTTACTAAGGCTATTTATGAAGCATAGTTATTTTGAGCTATGTCTGGAATGCTTCTTTTTCTTCATTTTTCTTACTCTAAACTCTTTGTTTGGCTTCTTAACCAGTTTATAAGAATACTTACTAAAATGGCTGGTGGAGGAATGATCGGGCATTTACTAAGGAGGAAGCTTAAGACCTAGTCTACAGTAAGATTGTTACCTTTTTTTTTGCTTCTTTTTCCCCTGGAGATCTAATTTGATAAATGAAATTGTACAGCTGCAATATTTTGTTAAAATTGTGAAATTGTGAAATTGTGCTATCTTAATATACTCTAGATTGTAAATGAAGATTTCATCTTTCTCAATCCTTCTAAAAGATTGATCACCCTAGAACTGCAAGGTGGGAAAGAAGATTCTTTAGAAGGTAAGCACTTTGCTCATTTGGTTGTTTTGAAGTTTGCTAGTATAGATGGATTTCTGGTCATTTTTTGGTTTAACTTGTTGTTTAATCTGTGATGTGATTAAGGGGTGTATTTGAATTGATTGGAGTTATTTGAATGTATTTGGTTTTGGTTGTTTTATAGTTTATGAATTGTTTTGGTGTCTAAAGTTTAGTTCTGAGATCTCGATAGCTGCTCTTGTTGGTCTTGAAATGGAATTTTGTGATTGAAACAAATGGATGATTTAGTCTAATGATCAATGCTACAAACGGATTTGTAACTACTCTTGGTGCGGTCCTCACATTCAAAAGATGAAAAAATACGCATGTCTTCTTAGTTCTTGTTTAGATTCTTCCTTATGATGGAAAAAATTCCTACGTTTAGTAGTTTATTTTTACATGTTAATGGATGATGCTGGTTTCGATTGTGATGGAAAGGGTTCCTACTTTTAGATTCTTTCATGTTAATCGATGATGTTGTTTTCGATTGTAGTATTGCACATGCTGTTTACCGACTTCTGGTCCTGGTTAACGAAACCCATTGACCAATATGATATAATGGCTTCAGGTTCAAGTACTGCTCAATGTTGAAATATTTCTTAATATTTAATGCTTGTGAAAGAAATATTGATAGGTAATGGTTTTTGGTTTTGTAACCTTATCATGCATGTAGTGTTATCGATGCATGTGATAGGTAATGCTCAATGTTGAAATTCTATAAGAGTTGTATTCTCTTGTCCTGTGATGGATGCTTATATTCATGTTGTCTTTGTAGGTTCAACTGGAGTCGACAACTGCATGAGTTTTCTTTCAAAGAATATTTTTAGAGATGAAGGCTCATCGGTTGGTCGTTTATGCTTGTGCAGAAAATCTTGTTATATGTATTCTGATGATATTTACAATGGTTTTGATTAAGGCTGGAATTCCGTACTTGTAAACTTGTTACACTTGATTGGAAATGTACGAATATTAAAAGTGTATTATAGCGTATATATATTAAAATGTCGGCTATTTGTTTCTATATGGGTGTGATGTATTATAACATTATTGTCATTCAAATGGTTCGTGTAATGGCGAAGCGGCAAGGAGAACAGGAAAAAACTGTAGTAATTGAGAAATTTGCAACAGGAAATAAATGTCATAATATATGAATTTGTGATAGTCATTAATTGTCGTCAATACCAAAACAATGACAATTTTTTTATAAAATAATTGTCATGATTGCCCTATCTGTGATAGAAAAAATACTGTCAATAGCGAAATAATGATAATTATTTTTTAAAAAAAAACTATCACGATTGTCCTTATATTTGACAGAAAAAAATGTCGTCAATAGCGAAACAATGACATTTAACTTTTTAGAAAAATTGTCACGATTGCATTATATTTGACTGGAAAAAAATATCGTCAATAGAGAAACAATGACATTTAATTTTTTTAAAAAGCTGTCACAATTACCTTATATTTGAAAGGAAAAAAATGTCGTCAATAGCAGAATATTGACATTTTTAAAAAAAAACCATCACGATTGACATATCCGTGATATTTAAAAAATATCATAATGAATGAATTTGCGACATTTATTAATCTATCGTTAATACACAAATGATGACAGTTATTTATTGTCATAATATAAAATATGACAATTATTTGTTGTAATAAAATAGTAATTAACGATATTTATTTTCTGTCATGAAATAATTTATTGCGATAGTTTTTGAAAACTGTCATGGAAGGACTTTCCATGACTCCCGCTTCTATGACTTAAAATAAGTGTCACGAATTTTATTCACGACAGAAAATAACTGTCGTCGTAGACCATTTTTGTTGTAGTCTGTTGAAGTGCATCATCATGTCCAGAATATATACACGGGTCTTTTCATTGTTGGAATTTATGTGCTAAAACTCGTAGTTTGTAATCATATTCTATTCAATAAAGTTTTTATTGATACTATAATCTTAAAGCCAATAAATTAAGGACCCGAGGCTATTATATATAGTAAACCTGAACTTTATGTAGAGACATAAACATAGATTAAGTTCAAGTATATAGCTTAAATAGTCTATAGTATATGAATACGGTTGGACACCTTATTCTAGGGACAGTATGGATGCGGCCCACTTTGTAGTTATTACAAACGATGTGATTCTGAATGGTTCATGTAGAGACATAAAAGTGGAGGCATCCTACGTAAAGAGTTTACATAAGACTGAAACCATGAAATAGTCACTTTTAAGTTATAACACCGTTAGCTTTGTAAAACTGACTATTTCGTTTATAGATATCCTATGTAACTTAATCTTAATCCTGAGCTAACTATAAACTTCTATTCACACGAGATTATCCTTAGATCTGCATAGGTGAGGACAGCTCAATGGCACTGGCCTAATAAGCCTCCCATTTCAGGGGTAACACTAGGTGGATAGCTAGGGACATATGGTGCAAGACGGAATTCACTCCTATGTTTTCAAACTCCTCCTTGCACGCATTAGCCTTATCCTTGCTACTTGCCCTCTTGGATAGTTGACGATTGACCTTGGCCAAGTGATGCATATTGCTCAACTAGTTTGATAAGACTTATAAGCGAGACTCCTTATCAATAACTTTTCACAAATCTAACTACTACTATTAACATATTGATAAGTGAGAAGTCAAGAAATGATAATTGAAAATGTATAAACATGTAATATACAGATGAAAAATGTAGGCCTTTGACCATTGTACAATATGAAAAACATATATTACAAAGAAATACAAAAAAATGGAGAGAAAGAAAAGTGAAAAATATTACAAGCTAGGGTGAGAGGGCAACATAAGTATGGATTCTTTGGAGTCCTTAGCCTTACAGGATTCTCCTCTCTTTGATTCTAAGGCTTCCTCCTCGTCTTATACGCGTTATGTTAGGATTTTCTTTTTTTATCCTCGGCTTCAACATCATTGTCATCCTTTCTTTTAACCTCTTCATTTCCTTCTTTGGTTTTGAGGCGTTGTGCTCTTCCTTGCTTGTAAGAGTGGTGATGACATCCTAACTTGTCCCTGGCCAAACCATTTTCTTCGTTGAACTCTTTTGGCCAAAGATTAAATTCTTACCCTTATTGAGCCTTCTTGCTCCACTTTCCTTTTTACCTTCCACTACTTGTCCTTGCAAGGGGTTTCTTAATGATAACTCTTTTTTCCCCTTTGCGCGTGGGCACTTTCTTGTCATACAATATCTTTTCATCAGTTCTTTCTCAAACTCCCCAAACTTCTTTCAATTTTTTTGTAGACCCTTGTTTCCAACCCTGTAGATTCAACAGCAGGTGAGGAAGTACTTTCGAGTGGAAAAATCATTCCTTCCTCCTCAACCGACTGCTGCACATCTTCTTTCTTCTTCTTTTTTTCTCCTTTCTTCTCATTACATTTTCTTTTATTCCTGTTTATTTTTTTACTTTCTTTTACTTCTTCCTTTACATTTTCTTTTATTCCCATATTTTCTCTCTCAGTCCTTCTTAACCTATCTTGCCATCCTTCATCTTTTATGAGCTTATCGCATAATGAGGCAAGAAGGTGGGTCACTTGGAATTAAGGATGTTATAGTCTTATAAGGGGTTTTATAAGGGAAGCATTTCTTTGTGAAAGATAAAAGGAATATCTTGATGAACTTGGAGAAGAGTTTTTGGAATGGTAGTGATTTGAAGGATATGGCAATTTATGGTTTCGTGACTTGTTTTGTTCGTCTAAATGCCAAGGTTTATGATTCTAGGAGGTTTAAATAGGCTCTCTTAACTAGGGTTAAAGATTTGGTTACATACGGTTAAGGTCATGTCAAATTAAATGAGGCGTGATAAACCTGACAGACTACTTGTGGCTCGAGGTACAACGAACTTATTTTATCTTGGAAGTTTAAGAACTTTACTAGGAGAAAGATGTTCCCTATTTTCTAAAACCCTAATGCTTCTCAATGAAACCTACTCTCTACTTTGACATACAAGATGATCAGAATACTTACCACGTTTGACTCACTTCTTTTCGTAAATTGACTTCATTATAATTGTCTTATCCCATCGGTCTCTAACTTTATAGTTTACCGTGCATTCCCTTAATGTAAGACTGAGGGATCTACAAAATTTAAATACAAAAAATGATTTACAAGTATACAAGTACTCACAGAGATATACAAGTATAAGTATATATACATAAAAAATAAGGGTGCAATTAAAAAGATAATGGAAGAGTTATACATTACAACTGCATCCATGTGTTCAAGTTCTTTGGTGAGAAAGAGTTGTGGTATCATCGTTGTTGCTCCGTATAGCTTTTCTATCTGCAACGTCCTTGAACTCCATAGATCACTTGCAACATGACTTTTTGCATCTTGATTGTTCATTACCGCAAGTCTATGCTCCCAATCATTCATTCAATGTTCAACTGATTTTTCTTAGTCCTTACTGCGTAACTTAGTGAAACATTCTTTTCATTATCTCTGCACGAGGGCATTTTCCTTAATGACTTCATAGAAGCTCTCATCTTCATTTGCGACTAACCGCATCCATTGAGTCTCCTCTTGGCCATCCATCGAAAGATGCACTAATCCTAGGGGTTGGTTCAAGCAATCTCAGATTACTCTGGTACCTTGAACCTCTTTGCGTGATTTTTGGCCAATCATGTGATTCACTAGGATTAAATGTTTTGCCCAAAATTAAAGTAAAACTCTACTCTGATGCTTGAAATAAATCAATTTCCTGGCAACAGGGTCAAAAACTTGGTGGTGGTTTTTTGAGGAGGATTCCATTGTATTAGATGGGTGGTTTGTTATTATAATCTATGTGATAAGTTATTGGTCTTGATCATTGTATGCAAATTACTCACTATGTACCTCTTCATCACATAACCACTGAATCCTCATTTAGAATAAGTTTTTCTACTGCTTGTCTAAGTGCAAGCGAAGTAGTAGGTTTATTTGGATGATCGAGGGTTGAACACAAGGAATTGATTCAAGAGATTAGTTCTAGGCAATACTTAGCATCTGGGTTGTATAGAATAATTAATTAAATAAAGTAATAAAGAATCAGAACTAGGAATAAAAACTACTTGTGCAAGTTGAGAAAATATGTAAAGGGAAGTGAATGGATAGAAGATGGAATTATGAACTAACTTGTATGCGAGAAAAAAGGTAAATACCACATGAGAGATCATAAAAGTAACTTAAAAAAAATTAAGGTAATTTGTAATTTAATTATCTTAGTTAGTTTAATTGTGTTGGAATTATTTGGGTGTTATTTAAATAATTGTTGAGAATTAGTGTTTATGTGGAAATTAAGATTTAACTAAATATTCATTGGAAGAATATTTAATTAATTTGAAAATTTAGAATTTTTGGTGTATTAAAGTTTTGATTTTAGATTGATTAAGTTGATGATGGATTTGAGTGAATAAATTTATTTAATTATATATACATACACACACAGACACACACACATAATTATCGTTAAATCACTCAAATGAATATTTAATTAAATCTTAGTTTCCAAATAAACAATAATTCTCAACAATTATTTAAAATAACACCCAATAAATTTTAACATAATTAAATTAACTAAGATAATTAAATTACAAATTACTTTAATTTTTTGGGGTGTTACAATAAATCATGAAGCAAATTAGTATTAAATGAAGCAACTAATGAATCCACAAGGGTTGTTGATGAAGCTAGTCCCTCATCAAGAGTTGATGAAACCAACACATCAAATAAATCTCATCCTTCTCAATAGTTGAGAATGCCTCGATGCAGTGGAAGAGTTGTAGCACAACCTAACTGTTACTTGGGTTTAACTGAAACTCAAATTGTCATACCAGATGATGGCGTCGAGGACCATTGTCCTATAAATAGGCAATGAATAATGTAGGCAAGAACAAATAAATCAAAGCCATGGACCTTGAAATGGAGTCTATGTACTTCAATTCAATGTGGGAGCTTGTAGATCTACCTGAAGGGGTGAAACCTATAGGATGGAAATGGATCTAGAAGAGAAAGAGAGATTTAGATGTGAAGGTACAAACCTTCAAAACTAGACTTGTAGCAAAATGGTATACCCAAAGGGAAGGGGTTGACTATGAGAAAACTTTTTCCCCTGTTGCTATGTTAAAGTCAATAAGAATTCTCTTTTCCATAGCCACATTTTATGATTATGAAATATAGAAAATGAATGTTAAAACTGCTTTTCTGAATGACAATCTTGAAGAAAGTATCTTTTTGTCTCAGCTCAAGGGGTTCATAACCCAAGGTTAGAATCAAAAAGTTTGCAAGCTAAATTGATTCATTTATGGGTTGAAACAAGCATCCAGATCTTAGAACATTACGTTTGATACAACGATCAAGTGTTACGGTTTTGACCAAAATGTTGATGAACCTTGTGCAGACAAGAAAATCAACAAAGGTAAAGTAGCTTTCTTAGTACTTTATGTGAACGATATCCTTCTCATTAGAAATGATGTAGGATACTTAACTAACGTTAAAACTTGGCTAACATCCCAAATCCAAATGAAGAATTTGGGAGAAGCACAATATGTTCTTGGGATCCAAATAATAAAGGATTGTAAGAACAAAACGCTACCACTTTCTCAGACAACCTATTTCCACAAAATGTTGGTTCGATATTCGATGCAAAACTCTAAGAAGGATTTATTATCATTCAAGCACGAGGTTCACTTGTCCAAGGAACACTATCTTAAGACACTTCAAGAAGTTGAGGATATGAGACGTATTCCCTATGCCTCTACTGTGGACAACTTAATGTATGTCATGCTCTGCACTAGGCTAGACATTTGTTATACAGTGGGAATAGTCAGTAGGTATTAGTCCAACCCAGAGTTAGACCACTGGATGCAGTTAAAATTATTCTCAAGTAGCTTAGGAGAACGAGAGACTACATACTTGTGTATGGAGCTAAGAATTTTATCCTTACAAGATACACTAACTCTGATTTTCAAACCAATAAGGATTGTAGGAAATCCACGTTGGAATCAGCGTTCACTCTAAATGGAGGAGTTGTGGTATGATGTAGCATTAAGCAAGGATACTTTGCAGACTCTACTATGGAGGCTGAATACGTCGTCGCTTGTGAAGCAGCAAAAGAAGAAGTTTGGTTCAGGAAGTTCTTGCATGATTTGGAATTTGTTCCAAACATGACATGCCCATCACTTTATATTGTGATAATACTGAGGCAGTAGCCAATTCTAAAGAACTTTGCAACTACAAACGAGCTGGAAAACACATAGAGAGAAAGTATAGATTAGAGAGAGAAAAACTTACGTAGTTTGACAAACAAAAATTAAGAAACTAATTTTCTTATTGAGCATGGTTTAATAAAGTATAGATTAGAGAGATAAAAACTTACGTAGTTTAACGTCTCTAAATCTATTAAATCTCTAAATTTGGAGACACCACCCTTAGAGACCTTCCTATCCTTTGAGATAAAATTGGTTTGTGAGAACCAATTGGGATGAAAAAGTTTTAGAGAGACTATTTTGCAGAAAAGAAAAATCATTAATTAAAGAAAAATTGTTTTCTTCTGCTTTTTTATAACTCTCTTTCCTTCATAGAGTAGGCAATAGATTAGGAGAGAATCATGAGATTATATTAATTCAAAAAATATTAAATTAATAGAAGTTTTGAATCAACTAATTAATTAACAATTAATAAATTAATTAACAATTAATTAAATTATATTTAATTAATATTTTATTTAAATCTTATTTAATGAATATCTCTCACTTATCTTATAGTTTTAAATTAATTTAATTAGATCAAATTTAACTAAATGAAATTAAACTAAACCATTAATTAATTCTTCAATTAATTAATAGTTAAATTAAATATCTTATATTTAATTTAAAATCAAATTTGAATCCCATTCAAATATAAATTTCTCTCATAACCAACAATTTTAAAACAAATTGAATTTAAATTAAATTAATATTTGAACTCATTCAGATATTTAATCTCTCATAAATTGTTTAGTTTTATTTTATTAAAATTAAATTTTATTTTAATTAAATTAATATAAATCTATATGATATTGGAGAGATATTCGTTATATAAGATTTGAACGCAATATTAATCAAATATGATTTAATTAATTATTAACTAATTGATTAATGATTAATTAATTAGTAGATTTGAAATTTTTATTAATTTAATATTTTTTAAATTAAAAAATCTCATGATTCTCTCCTACTCTTTTTCCTACTCTAAGAAGGAAAGAAAGTTATAATTATCTAAAAAAAAATAGTTTTCTTTAAAACAAATTAATTTAGAAAGAAAAAAGCCAATGTTTTTGCTCTATGCAAAAAGAAAATAGTTTCTCTCTAAACTTTTTCTCATCCCAATTAGTTTCCACAAACCAATCTCATCCCAGAGGATTGGAAGGTCTCCGACGGTTAGGATCTTTTTTGTTTAATTGAAAATTATAAAATTTGCATTGGTTTACATGGGATCTTTTGCATTATGAATGTGGTTTGCAATTGACTGTGTTCAATAAAATTTGACTATAGATTTACAATTTTTTTGATTTGATCATTTAAAGGCCCCTGCATTTGTGGGAATTTTAATTGTAAATCTTGTAAATTAGAGTCCAATTTTATATTCGTGGAGTTTTTTTTGGAAAAAACGGTACAAAATTTGTCCAAAACGGACCACTAGATGGCCTCCAATGTGAGGATTTTTGAAACAACATGGATATCAAGACAAAAAAAAAAAGAAGAAAAAAAGATTTTTCGCGCGCCTGCAAGTGAGATAAGGCTGACATCATCGTGACATTAATAGCTTAGGAGAGGGGAGAATAAGTTTTTTTCACTTATCGTGAGATTCGAACTCGTGATGTCTCGATCGTGCGAGCATAGAGAAGTTGTCACGTGTCATCGGTTAGGCGGCTCGACTCCTTCGTCTGGCTGCTCGAACGGCTTCAGTTCAATTTTTGGGTCGGTTTAGCTGGTTTTTGGGTCGATTCTTCACTTTTTTGGACCGATTCTTCCATTTTTAGACTCTTTCAAGGCTTTAAGACCCGTTTTGAAGCTTTATGAAGATTTTCAGAATGTTTTTGGAGGTTTGGAAGTAATTTGATATTTTAAAGCTTAATTATTGTAATTTATTGCTTTATTTTATTATAGGAGCTAATTTTACAGATTTAATTGCTATTTAAATGCTTTATGGATGTCATTTAGATAAATCTCAGGTTAGGTTAAGCATGTTCATGCATTTTTATATATTGTAAATGTTATAATATATGGTTTAAATAAATAATTTTGAATTTCATGAGTTATTTAAAATATGTTGATATTTTAAATATATGAAATTGGATAAACATGATGCATGACATTGCTTAATTAAATATAATTTGTTATATTGAAATAATTAAATGTCTTGTGTATACTTGATTGATTTTCATGTATTTTTTTAAATATAAGTGTTATATTAATTAAGATGAAAATCAATTTGTATTGAGCATATTACATCCATAGATTAATATAACAATTATATTAATGTAATGTTTAGCATGTTGCATGGTTTATTTTTTAATTAATTTTTTAAAAATTAATTAAACCATAGTATGCATATTATAAGACTAATTAATTAATTTTATAATAGTTATAAAATTTTGATAATGTGAAACCATTAATCTATAATAAAGAGTTGCATGCAAACATAGGATCTTAGGATTAATTTAATTGGATTTTAAATTATTTAAAATTAAATAGACCTAAGATCACAATAATTCTAATAGGATTAAAATTATGTCTTATTTTAGTTAATGAAACTAAGTAGGACAAATAGGATTTAAGGTTATATAGGAACTTCACCGGTAAAGTTATGTCTAAGGTTGGAGGTACTTAAGTTGATGGTTTACGGAACACCTCCTACCTGAGAACTAAACTGAAATTGGTGTTGAATTAATCTTATTCCTATTAGCATAAGATGCCACTAGGTAAATTAAATGATTTAATACACCTAGAAAGTTTAAGAGTGAATAGGATTTAAGGTTATAAGGGAACTCCACCGATAAAGTTCTGTCTAAGGCTAGGGGTACTTAAGTTGACGGTTTATAGAACACCTCCTATCTGGGAACTGAAGCGGAACCGACATTGAATTAACCTTATTCCTATTAAGCATAAGATGCCACTTGGTAAAATAAATAGTTTAATGCACCTAGAATATTTAGAGTAAAGTTTTATTATAAGAGTTCTAATAAGTATAGACTTAGATAGATTCATTTAGCCGGAAATAGATAAGTACAACAAATCCTAAATTAATAGAACATTTTAGTGGAAGAAAAATGGTATATATGATATATCAAGTTTTAGCTCTCACGTCCCTAAGAGTTCACACGTGAGATTCATACTTCATTTCGTGTCGCCCTGAGAGCGGGCTCCCTTCAGAGAGTGTTTGTATGAGTCAATAACAAAGTAAATAGGGGAAATGTTTATAGTAAGTGGGAGAAGAACGCGTACCAACGTATCCTATGGTCTCCTTCAGTAGGTTTAACTGTAAGATTTTTATGACCTGCCTGTGTGTGACCTAGAGCGATCATCCCTTCAGAGGGCCTGGTTGCAGAAGTCGAAACAATGCAAACTCTAGAAATGGATAGAGTTTCTTAGGTTAATCTTCAACAAATTTCTTTTCTTTCGTTATCCTGTTGAAGCGTACCTCTAGGATCTAAAAATGGTAGGGTCATACTTATGGGATGAATTAAGTTAGTTAATGAACTATAGGAATATGAGTTATTCTGGTATGAGTTATTAGCTGAGATTGTCTCAATTCAGAAGAGGAGTTGATCACCCTTTGGTGGCTATTGCTCTAAACTTCTAAAGTATCATAGCAAAAACTAAATCATTTGTTTGACTAGAATACTTTGATTGTTTGTTTTTGGTGAATTGATTGGATTATTTTATGTAATGGGTTTAAACAAAGAAAAATAATACGGTCAATTGTTTGATAGTTCAACATGTCTTCTTCAATTATTCAAATGCTTAAAGATAAAAAATTAATCGGTAAAAATTATAGGACATGGAAGTCAAACTTGAATATGATTTTGGTTAATGATGATCTACACTTTGTCTTAATAGAAGAATGACCACCTTCTCCTACTCGAAATGCATCTCAGAATGTCAGAAATGCATATAACCGTTGGACAAAGTTTAATGATGAGGCATGCGTCTATCTCTTGTCCAATATATCTGACATACTAAGTAAGAAATACGAGACCATGGTCATGGCATATTAGATGATCGACTCCCTCCAAGAGATGTTTAAGAAGAATAAAAAAGAAAGTAAATATGATTTACTTGTCTTAGAAACATGTTTAGTGAAAAATAACCTAAATGCTTAGGTACTTGATTCAGGAGCCACTAGTCATGTTTGTTGTTCTTTAAAGAAACTAGTTCCTTTAAGCAACTCGATGAGAGTGAGATGACTCTCAAGATTGGAACGAGAGCTATCGTTTCAGCGTGTAGTGGGAGATATTAAGTTGTCTTTTAAAAATAAATTCCTTTTTTAAAAAACTTGTACATAGTTCCTAGATTAAAAGGAATCTTATATCTATTTCTTGACATATAATGTAACATTTTCTTTTAATGAAGCATTCATTTCTAAGAATGGTGTACATATTTGTTCAACTAAGCTTGAAGAAAACTCGCATGTATTAAGACCTAACGAAGCCAAAGCAATTTTAAATCATGAGATGTTTAAATCTACTAATACTCATAATAAAAGGCAACAAATTTCTTCTAATAACAATAGCTATCTTTGGCATTTGAGATTAGGTCAAAGTAATCTCGATAGGATTGGAAGATTGGTAAAAAATGAACTTTTAAATGAGTTAGAAAATGATTTAGTACCTCCATGTGAATCTTGTCTTGAAGGAAAGATTACTAAAATACCCATTACTGGAAAAAGGTTATAGAGCCAAAGAGTCTCTACAACTTATACATTCTGACCTTTGTGGTCCGATGAATGTAAAAGCTAGGGGAGGTTTTTAATACTTCATCTCTTTTATAGATGATTATTCAAGGTATGATTATTTATACTTAATAGGGCATAAGTTTGAAGCTCTCGAAAAGTTCAAGTAGTATAAGGCTGAAGTTGAAAACCTATTAAGTAGAAGGATTAAAATACTTCGATCTGATCGAGGTTGAGAGTACATGGGTTTGAGATTTTAAGACTATATAATAGAACATGAAATCCAATTCCAACTCTCAACACCTGGTACTCAACAAAATAGTGTATCAGAAAGGAGAAATAGAACCTTGTTAGACATGGTTCATTCAATGATGAGCTATGCTCAATTGCCTAGCTCGTTTTAGGGGTATGTAGTGGAGACTACAGTTAATATCTTGAATAATATTCTCTCGAAGAGTGTTTTTGAAACACCTTTCCAGTTATAGAGAGGACGTAAACCTAGTTTAAGTCACTTAAGAATTTGGGGTTGTCCAGCTCACCTATCAGTGGCAAATCCCAAGAAGTTGAAAAAATGTTTAAGGTTATGCCAATTTGTTGGTTACCCTAAAGAAATGAGAGGTGGTTTATTCTTCGATCCACAAGAAAACAAAGTATTTATATCGAACAATGCTACTTTCTTGGAAGAAGACCACATGAGAGATCATAAAGCACGAAACAAATTAGTATTAAGTGAAGTTATTGATGAATCAACAAGATTTGTTGATGAAGATGGTCTCTCATCAAGAGTTGATGAAACCAACACATCAGGTCAGTCTCATCCTTCTTAATCGTTGAGAATGCCTCGATGTAGTGAGAGGATTGTATCACAACCTAACTGTTACTTGCGTTTAATCGATACTCAGGTTGTTATACCAGATGATGGCGTTGAGGATCCATTTTCCTATAAACCGGCAATGAAAGATGTAGACAAGAACCAATGGGTTAAAGTTGTAGATCTTGAAATGGAGTCTATGTACTTCAATTCAGTGTGGGAGCTTGTAGATCTACCTGGAGGGGTGAAACCTGTAGGGTGTAAATGGATCTATAAGAGAAAGGGAGATTCAGCTGGAAAGGTACAAACCTTTAAAGGTAGACTTGAGGCAAAAGGGTATACCCAAAGGGAAGGGGTTGACTATGAGGAAACTTTTTCCCTTGTTGATATGTCAAAGTCTATAAGGATTTTCTTGTCCATAGCCAGTTTTTATGATTATGAAATATGACAAATAGATGTGAAGACTACTTTTCTTAGTAGTAATCTTAAAGAGATTATCTTTATGTCTCAGCCTGAGGGGTTCATAATCCAAGGTCAAGAGCAAAAACTTTGCAAGCTAAATCAATCCATTTATAGGTTGAAACAAGCATCTAGATCTCGTAGAAATAGATTTGATACTACAATCAAATCTTATAATTTTGACCAAAATGTTAATGAGCCTTGTGTATACAAGAAAATCAAAAATGGTAAAGTAGCTTTCTTAGTACTTTATGTGGACGACATCTATCTCATTAGAATGATGTAGGATACCTAACTGACGTTAAAATTTGGCTAGCAACCCAATTGCAAATGAAAAATTTGGAAGAGGTAAAATATTTTCTAGGAATCCAAATCATAAGTGATCGTAAGAACAAAATGCTCGCATTATCTCAGGTAACCTATATCTACAAAATCTTGGTTCGATAGTCGATGCAGAACTCTAAGAAGGATTTTTTACCTTTTAAGCACGGGGTTCACTAGTCTAAGTCTAAGGATTAGTGTCCTAAGACACCTGAAGAAGTTGAGGATGTGAGACGTATTCTCTATGCCTCAACTGTGGACAACTTAATGTATGCTATGCTTTGCACTAGGCCAAATATTTGTTATGCAGTAGGAATAGTCAATAAATACCAGTTCAACCCAGAGTTACACCTGTTGGAATTTATGTCCTAAAACTAGTAGCTTGTATTCAAAATTATGTCAAATCAAATTATCTTCTTATTAATACTATGATCTGAAAGCCAATAAACTCATGTTCTGAGGCTATTATGTAGACTTAAACTTTATGTACAGACATAAAAGTAGATCAAGTTTGAGTCATAACCTAAATGGTCTATAGTATATGGATAAGGTGGGGCGTTTTAATTGGGAGATATTATTGATGCGGCCTACTTTGTAATTAGTACAAACGAAGTGATCCTAAATCATTCATGTAGAGACACAAGGCAGTCAAATACATTTACACTAAGTGTATGAAGGAAGGGACCTCTGTTAGAAAACATGTTTTGGACATGATGATGCACTTAAACATCGCCGAAGTAAATGATAGTCCCATCGAAGAGGTTAATCAAGTTAGCTTTATCTTAGAGTCTCTTTCGAAGAGCTTTATTCTATTTTAGACGAATACGTCTTTAAACAAGATAGAGTTTAACCTGACAACCCTTCTGAATGAGCTTCAAAGGTTCCAAACTCTTACTTTGGGTAAGGGAAAACAAGTGGAAGCAAATGTTGCTACCACAAAAAGGAGCTTTTCAAAAGGATCGTCCTCTAAAAGCACAAGTAGACCTTCTAAGCCTAAAGCTCAAATGAAGAATAAGGGAAAAGGGAAGACTCCCAAGATGAACGAGGGAAAGAAAGATGCAGAAAAAGGTAAGTGTTACCATTGTGGCTAGAACAGGCATTGGTTAAGGAACTGCCCGAAATACCTTGCTGAGAAGAAAGTAGAGAAAGCAGCACAAGGTAAATATGATTTATTAGTTATTGAAACATGCTTAGTCGAATATGATACTTCAATCTGGATACTAGATTCATGAGCCACTAATCATATTTGCTTCTCATTTTAGGAAACTAGTTCTTGGAACATGCTTGCAGAACACGAGATTACTCTCAAGGTTGGAACATGAGAGGTAGTCTCGGCTGAAGTAGTGGGAGACTTGAGGTTATTTTTTGAAAATAGATATCTACTACTTAAAAATGTTTTGTATGTACCTCAAATGAAGAGGAATTTGATATTTATCTCTTGCATTTTGGAACATATGTATGAAATATCTTTTGAAATTAATGAAGCGTTCATTTTCAGTAAAGGTATTCATATATGCTCTGCTATACTTGAAAACAACTTATATAAGTTAAGACCAACTAGAGCAAACTTTGTCTTAAAAACTAAAATGTTTAGAACAGCTGAAACTCAGAATAAAAGACAAAAGGTTTTTTCTAACGCCTATTTCTGGCACTTAAGACTTGGTCACATAAATCTCAATAGAATTGGAAGATTAGTTAAGAGTGGACTTATAAGTCAATTAGAAGATAACTCTTGATCACCATGTGAATCTTGTCTTGAAGGAAAAATGACCAAAAGATCTTTTATTGAAAAAGGTCTTAGAGCCAAAGTACCTTTAGAGCTTGTGCATTCAGACCTATGTGGACCAATGAATGTTAAGGCTCGAGCATGGTACGAATATTTCATCAGTTTCATTGATGATTATTCAAGGTATGGTCATGTTTATCTAATGCATCATAAGTCTGATTCTTTTGAAAAGTTCAAAGAATATAAGGTTAAAGTTGAGAATGAATTAGGAAAAACAATAAAGATACTTTGATTAGATCGAGGTGAAGAGTATATGGACTTACGATTCCAAGATTATTTGATAGAAAATGAAATTCAGTCACAACTCTCTGCACCTAGTACTCCTCAACAGAACGGTGTATCAGAAAGAAGAAACTGAACCTTATGGGACATGGTTTGCTCTATGATGAGCTTTGCTCAATTGCCAGATTCATTTTGAGGATATGCTTTAGAGATAGTTGTCTATATTTTGAATAATGTTTCTTCTAAAAGTGTTTCAGAAACACCTTATGAGCTTTGGAAAGGGCGTAAAGGAAGTTTACGTCACTTTAAAATTTGGGGATGCCCGAATCATGTGTTGGTGTAAAATCTTAAAAAATTAGAACATCGTTCAAAATTATGCCTATTCGTAGGTTATCCAAAGGAATCAAGGGGTGGTCTCTTTTACAATCCTCAAGATAATAAAGTATTTGTTTTGAAAAATGCTACATTCTTGGAGGAAGACCACATCAAGAATCATCAATCGTGCAGTAAACTAGTATTAAGTGAGATTTCTATAAATTCTATAGATATACCTAGTTCATCAACTAAAGTAGTTGATAAAACTTGGAAATCTGGTCAATCACATCCTTCTCAAGAGTTGGGAGAGCCTCGATGTAGTGGGAGGGTTGTTCATCAGCTTGATCGTTACTTGGTTTTATCGAAAATCAAATCATCATACTTGATGATGATGGTTTAGAGGATCCATTGACTTGCAAAAAGGGATCATTGAATGATGTAGATTATTTATCTGACCTCAAGAAATGGCTAGCAAAGCAATTTTACATTTTGGAAATGCACAATCTGTTCTCAAAATCTAAATTGTTTGGATCTACAAGAACAAAACACTAGCCATGTCCAAGTATCTTATGAAGACAAAATGTTGTCTAGATATAAGATGCAAAATTCCAAAAAGAGTATGTTGCAGTACATATATGGAATTCATTTATCAAATAAACAATGTTCTAAGACACCTCAACTAGTAGAGGATACGATAAATATTCTCTTTGTTTCCTTTATTTGGAGTTTGATGTACGCAATGTTATGTACTAGACCTAACATTTACTACTCAATAGGGATGATCAGTAATTACCAGTCCAATTCTGGACGTGATCACTGGACAATGTCGTTAAGAATATTCTAAAACAGTTTAGAAAATAAAAGACTACGTGCTTATGTATAGTGCTAAGGATTTGATCCTTACTAGATCCATTAATTATGATTTCTAAAAGATGCTAGAAAGTCTACATCGGAATCAATATTCACTCTGAGTGAAAAAGCAATAATGTGAAGAAGCTTAAAGTAAAATTATACTACCTTATATGGGTGATTGTGCATCGTAGTGACGTTGTATTAACACAGATACTTGTTAAGCAAATTAAGGCTGTTTTGGAATACAAAATCCTTCACGGCTAAAGTGTATGAAGGTCACCTAAAAGAGTTTTAGGTCTATGAAGTT
>JBBPDI010106880.1:0-10007 GCA_037974545.1 Cucumis variabilis
AGGCTGTGCGGCGGCGAAGAGGAATTGGGGGAGATGGAGTTGGACTTGGACTATTTCTTGGTTGACGTAATTTACTAGCGACGTGGAGTCTCTATTAATACTCAACGACGTTACCAATTTAATAATAGCGATTATCAATATATATTATATATAATTAAATATTAGGTGAATTTTGTGATGTGGCTAAATTTGTAAATCACAAAGTATTTGGGAGTGTGATTTTCTGGATTTTTTTTCTTCTTCAAATAAGTATCATGATATTTGGAATTGAAGTTTTAAATTTTAAAATAGGAAATAGTTACCTTTTTCTTTGTGTATTAAAAATTAAGAAAAATAGGGGGAAAATGTTTATGATGAACACAATGTCAAAGTAGTAAGTTTCTATGTGTTTGCTTTGCTTTTTCTATAAATGTTATTCTTTGTTGGATTACTAGTAAAGTGGAGTGAATAATAAAATGAAAATTTTAGTTACGTGTATTAAATTCTATCCAATACTTTATCATAGTTAATTTTTTGTTATCAATAAAAATATCTTTATTCTCTATTTATAGTGTGACATGTTTTCTTATTTAATACAATTTAGCTATTAAAATTTTAAAAAATCATTAATTATCTATATTTGATGTAAATTATATAATTATTTATGTTGTCATAAGAATCATGAATATCCTCCTAAAATAAAATATTGTGTTTAGATATCTCATATTCTTTTATTCCCTCATGTATTAGTTTGTAGACATCTTATAAATGAAATAATGGATGAATTCTATTATAGTTGATTGGAAAGGAAAAAGAGAAAGATGAACAATAAAGGAGTGAATAGGTATAGTTGGAATTAGAAGTGAGTGGTGAAAGTTTGGAGTAATAAAAGGTAAAGAGAAAGTGGAAAATGGATTAGTTAATAAGAAGAAGAAGAAGAAGAAGAAGAAGAAGAATGGAGACTGAAGGAAAAGGCAAAGAGAGGGGTAAGGGATGGAAGTGGATTTGGTGGGTCCAAAGTTTGTTCACCAAACAGATCTTCTAGTGAACCAATAATTCCAATACCTTTATTCTCAACAGCCGCCTTTCACTGTTCACTTCCCTTTTCAACCATTACCACTTTTATTATTATTATTATTATTATTCTTTTACAATTTTCCACTTTTTTTTAATAAAAAAATAGTACTTATTATCTCAAATGTTTCTGTGTTATATGAATATTGTATTTATAAATATAAAATTAAAATTTTAAGCCATTAATAACATATTTTGAAATGATTTAAATATGTCAAGAAATTTTCAAAATTTTGTAATGTTTGGATGAAATTTGGAGTTTGGAACGTGCTTGTGTGGCATCATTATAAAACCATTTTCTCATTATTGCATATTTAAATATCTAACATTCTAACGAATTTATACTCTAAGAAAATCAACAGTAATATTGTAACTTCTCAAACAATATAATATTTCTTAAATAAATTAAAAAGTTTGTGCATATATATTTTGTAATGTAATACCACGACAAAGAAATGTGTAATAGATAAGAATTTTTCAAATAAAATAATATACATGATAACAAGGGGTGGTGAATCGAATTTTTAATGTAAATAGACAAAATTTATGGTAAATTTGATTGCAATTTTTATCACCGGAATTGAAATAAAAAGGATTTTTAATTAAAAAAAAAGCAATATTTTCTCTAGATTTTTTTTTAAATTAATGTTATATAAATAATTATGGTGAAAAAAAGGGTGGTGAAAAAGTATTAATAAAAATAGGTTACGAAAGTTGTGTATCTGGTGGACATTTACTAAGTTATGGAATATCTTTTTAATATTTCTTCAAGATCTTAGGATGAAACATTGTGTTTCCTAAAGTTAATTATGTGTTTTTGGTAACAAATAATTTATAATTTGGAACAACTAAATTTATTTTTCTTGGTCAATTTCGACTAACCTCGACACCAAGATTCTTTTCAAATTTTAAAAAATGGTTTCAACATCATTTCTCGGTCCAAATTTTATGAAATTGCCTTGAGATTTGTTGAATGAGTCCCAAGATTTTTTGCATTTCATATGCATTTTGTGGGGTAATCTCGGGGACAACTTCGCTTGAGATTGGGTCAAGATACATCAGAGAGTGCATATAAAATCCTTATCTCGACATTATGATGCTCTTGTACCGAGTACCATGATGAATCCATGTGTTCTTTACCGAGATTGACCTGAGATGGCATCGAGTTCTAAAACAGAAGGCTTATTTCTTTTCTGTTCGCATTTTAACAAAGACCGTATCAACATAAAAGATAAGTTAAAATCTAGGTAGCTTTATATATTTTGGAAACCCATCTTTGGACATCTCTTGGATGTCAAGTTAATGTTCAATTGACCTATGTGTCATTGCATCTTATTGAGGGAGGTTGAGGAACAATGGGATGGCATAAAGTTTTAAATTACATGGTGATAAAGTCTCCTTCGAGTGGGAGAATTTTGATGTTATAATGGGGTTGAGGTATAGGGCGAGACACGAGATTTAGTTTGAATAGGAAAAAACTCTTAGATTAAGACGATTATATTTGAGGAATAGAACAAACATGAATTTGAGTTGGACAAGGATGACCCAAACCATCCGTTTGAGAGTGATGAGGATGCGGTAAAGATGTACGTATTCTATTCCATTGAGCTAGCGAGAGGATTGGACCATGTTGGGCCTCATTGACGATTGTGAAGACTTCATTAGCTATAACTAGAGTGAGTTGATATAGATTAAAACCCTTGCTAGCTTGAAAGGGGCACTTAATGAAAAAGTAGCCTTGCACAAGAAAAAACTCGTCAATAAGAAGAACCCAAAGTCCTATTGCCTATATGGGTTTTACTTTGCCTTTCAGGTTAGTAATTTTGGGTTTTTCATGTTTTTTTTTTCGGTTGTCAATAATTTTGTGCTTATTATTCTTTTGTTAACATTGTTGTTGTATTTTTAAGTTTGGACGTATGAGATAGTGTCGTCCATACCACGGGTAGCCAATAGGTTGATATGATACCACATATCATGCAATGGAGTTGAACTTACTCATCTGGGTTGAAGATGATTAAGTCACATGTTTTTGGGTAGCAAATGGTACATTCTAGTTTCTTTTCTTCTTCCATATTCACATTAAGGTTTAGGAGGTTTAGGGTTTTAATAACTTATACTTGTTGGTTGATGTTCCAAATTCAGGCATGTATACAGGCGATTGAGTCGACAAACGAGGAGTGTGCATATTTGGATCAGACTCTTGATATTCCAATTATAGAGGTTACGAGGATAACCTTCATGCTATTCTTCGAGTCGAGGATGCTCCCCTTGTCCATCCTCATCTCCAACATCAACTTCTACCCCTTACTCCTCATTGTGAGGCTAACTCCGCTGCCTCTCCTTCTGATTTTGGTTGTATAAACCATAGATCTAAGGACCCTTATGAACTTTGGTGAAGGAATATGAAGTTAGGGTTAGTAGAAAATATGAAAGGAAATTCTATTGGAAGATGGTTAATGTGCAAGTGACATGATTTGAGTGTCATATTAGCGAAGGTTGTTAACCAAGTTCAAAATGTGGCTAAGAGTTGGCTAGGCATTTGGCGTACTCTTAGATGGCCAAGATACTCATAGAAATCTATAAGGATAAGAATATGGCGACCAAAAGTTGAGTTGTTTTATGGCCGAGAGGTGTCAAGGAGAACCTCTAAAAAGACAAGGTTGAGTGCATTTTGTAGTTGCTAGGCGGGATATAAGGATGGATGGCCAAGGCCTGCTAGACTTTTAAAGTTATCTAGGTGGAGAAATTGTAAAAGAACCTCTAAGGACAAGGCTTGGCTAGGCGTTTAGGTTGACAAGGATATGCTAAACGAGTTGTGCCATGCAGCTAAGGCAAGGCAACATGTTGCATTGAGGCCAAGTGAGCTATATTGAAGGCTATGGGTTTTAAGGTTGAATGTCATCTAAGCAAGTCAACATTAGACGTTCTGGTAGTGTTGGTAGAGCAAGTGTGCATTAGGATTAGGTGTCCTAAGAAAAACGACACGTAAGAGGTATCTTCATACTGTCATGCAAGAACCAGTATTTAAGAGAACTTTGAGAAGAATGTTCTTACAATTAACTTATGCTTTTTTGCTAATTTCAATTGCAAATTCTCTCTATATGAGTGTAGTTTGAAAGGTTAGGCTACCAAACAAAGAGGACACGAGAAAGATCAACAACCATTAAAGGAAAGCCTTGAAGGTCATTTCTCAAGTGAATTGGAGCATTGTGGAGTTCGTGAGGACTATAAAACACATCCCTTGAAGTTTTAAGTTGAAATATGGAGGTAAGAAACTTAAGACAATTATAAACAACTTTGTAAAAGAAAATTTTCTCGTTTAAGTTATAGAGTTCGAGGTATTGACCTCCAAAGTTGAACTTAAATTCTAAATGAGAAAGAAAATTCTTGACACAATTTAGGCTTGGCCAAGTGACAAGGAGGACAAGGCGAGCTGGACATGAAAGTCAAGTGAAAAAAGTTTAGTTGGGCATTTGAGACACGAGCGACAAGGCCAGCGTATGGCCAGAAAGCTTGAGGCGCGTACCTAGGCCATGCAACATGCCCTGCGTGCAAGGACGCATGCAATGTGCAAGGCGCACAACCATGAGGCGTGCAACATGCTAGGCGTGGGGTTAGCACACAACAAGGCTTTCTAGAGCCTTGCACATGCAAACCCCCTGTTGCACATGCTCTACGCTCCAGCCATGCCAAATGTGTATTTTTTAGTTGTTTGTGATACTTTGGCCAATTTTGAGTAAATATTTGATATTTTCTAGGGTAAAAAGATTAATTGAGGCTTACATATGGATATTTCAAGACAAAAAGAGTTTGATGAATTTTCAAGCTAAGAGGTTTAAAGGATTTTCAAGCTAAGGAGTTATGCCACGAGTTGTAAGTGACAAAATGATTTTAACCTGAGTTTAAAGCTAATGTTTTCAGGCTTGTTTGAGAATTCTGAAATGATATTTTCTTGTTGATTTAGCAAACGTTTAGAAAAACATAAGTTTAAGCTTGAGTTCAAAAGTATATATTTAAAGCATGATTTATAAACTATTCCAAGCATATTTATACATGACATTTGAAAGAGAATTAAAGCAAGCATGTGTTTCAAGATAGGTTTTCAAGCATGTTTTCATAAATCTATACCTGTATGTTCTATGTTACTCTTTATGACCATATCCACACATAGTAGTTTTCTGTTATTGATGTGAAGGTTGACGAGCCTATGTTTCTTATATATTAGTGAAGATGCAATTCGTTGTGCCTATGTCGAGAAGGATACAGTTAGAACTGTACCTATTTTGAGAGAGGTGCGTCATTAACGACGTGGTGTACCAACACCCATGTTTCATGTTAAGAACGAGTTATGAATTTATAATAAAGTAAAGTTTATGATATTTTCTTTCAAATGCTTATAAGTTCAAGTTTCATGATTATGAAATAATTTTCAACTGCTTGAATGTTTCTATAAGCCAAGGGTTTACGCAAAACTATTTAGGAAAGCATGTTTCATAAAATCGCCACTTACTAAGTCTTTTGACTTATTCTTTCAAATGTTTTCTCACTTTCCTGGTAGTGATCATCGTGTTGACCCTTTCGTACAACTACTAGTTACTAATTGTGAGTGTAGGTCATTATATTTCCATAGTCAGTATGCTATGTTTTAGTATGGTTTCAAGTTATGGGCCTAGATAGTGAATCGCAATCAAGTCTATGTTTCTGCTAATGTACCATAAAGATTGTAGCTAGTGGTCCAAGTTGTTAGCAAAAGCATTTGGCTTGTGTTGTTTGTATCCTATAAGCATGCATTTGTGTTGTGACTGCTAGTTGAGTTAGATAGGTTAGATGGTTGGTGAGTGTTGTCAAAGTATGGCGATGTCTGCCAATCCTTGCAACCTCTTTTGAGGTCAGGTTAGGAGTAGAGAGAAGGGACTCTAAAAGTGAGTGTGACAGATTATCCTTTAACATACACAGAGTTCGAGCTAGACCAGAGGGCTGGAATTCAGGTTTGATCGCTTCTAGATCGACCGAAAGCCAGTGCAGACCATATGAACTCCAGATTGGATCGCATGGAGTCATCCTTTACAACCAAGGTTATCAACCATAAAGGAGTTGCTAATGGTCTTAGTTAAGGTATGTTGAGTTTGCATTTTTTTTTTCGTTTAAATTAAGTTGTACATGAATAACAATTAATCAGTACATGATCGTTTAGGTTTGACATATTTTTCATTTTCTTTTCAGAGTGTGTCTTAAAATTCTCACACATCATCTAGAGACATTAATGACATAAACAGTAGTGAGGAAGGAGGTGTAAGGATGGACATGTACACAAAGACCACGATGTTTATGTGGATGGGACCCATCAAGATAACAAATATTCAATTGAACTAGTTGTAGACTCATCAGACGATCAATCACATATGGACCCCAAAATTGGCTTCAACCTTGACAGAGGTTTAGGTGTTAACTGTTGAAGAACAATTGGTGAATAATTCAATTGAAGATATTGTGATCCAGTCAATAGTCCAAATGGTGAAGAATCTGATTCAAGATGTTGTGTCAGTGCTTCTAATCCTACCATCAGATGAACAACACTTCAGAGAACCTCCTTTCAGCATACAAACCCTCACCAAGAAAAAAGTGATCGAACCATCATCACTAGATAAGGACAAAGTATATATGTATGGCATATACAATTTAAGGTTTATAGTTAGGTCACTTAAAGTCAATTACTAAATCTTGATGGATTATAGGACAAGGATGTACCTCCATCATGACATAAGAGGAAGAAGTCGGAAAAACTCCCACCCGATGAGGAAAAGAAACAAAAAAAATTTGGTTGATGAAAAACACATAGGTGTTAGGAGATGTAAGTTAGACCCACATCTCATTTATTTATATAATATGTTGCTAATACTTGACTTTTTTTTTGTAGGCCATAGATCTGTTGATGATGCACGTTTAGAAGAAGATGCTTTTAATAATGGATTTGTGCATCTACCAGTTTACACTATTGGACACATCATTTATTAACATTATTTCTAGTTAAAAAGACTTTATCAAAATATGTTTGATGAACGCTATAGTATTTATAGTTTTTCTTTTTCTTGTTCTCTAAGGATGCAGTGGAGGATGAAATGATCGTTGCATAATTGGATGACAATGGGTGTTCATGCAAGATGATAACGAAGCCAAACTGACCATGCCCAACTATGGAATGATCCGAAGCTGAGATACTTCTTTGACTACTCTATTGGTAACATTGAGGATCGCAGATCATGGTTGGAAGTAACTAGGTATTCGAGTTGATCAACATAAGACAACATTGGTTGATGGTTGCGGCTGACATAAAGCATTGCAAGATACATGTCTTTGACTTTATGCCCAACTACAATGAGTAAACGATTGTTGATGGACGTGTCATTCCTTCACTTATGATAGCGGTCGGACTTGACACTTCAACTACGACCAGTGGTCAATAAATAGGAGCGAAGAAGTACTATAATATGAGAGCAGTCATTGGATTGTGGTATTCTTTGTGCTAAATTTGTTGAGTGTCTTGTATGTAATTCTCCAAAGGATTGTCTAGACCAAAGTAATATGAAACTATTTAATACAACAATATGTAGCCAATTTATGGGGCTAATAACTATTTTTTGGTAGAATAACATAATTATTGTAATCAATTCTTGTAACAAGTGCCTTGTAATTAATTATTAATTATTGTAATAATTAATTTTCAACTACATGTTTTGAACTAGTCTATATGTTTTCATCTATTTCCATAAACCAAAATTTAAACAAAGGATCGTGTAAAGAAGCTAAACGATCTTGTATAATTTTAGAACTTGGTGTAATCTTTTTTCGAGATTCATCAGAATACATATCAAAAAGGTTTAAGTTTTAGAACTCAATGCAATGTTGCTTTGAGATCCACCTAGATGTAAAACAAAAAAGGCTTAGTCTTTAGAACTCGGTGCAATATTGCTTCGAGATCCACTGGGATGTAAACCAGAAAGGCTTAGTTTTTAGAACTCAGTGCAATGTTGCCCCAAGATCTATCAGAATTTAAAACAGAAAGGTTCATTTTTTAGAACTAAATGCTTTGTTGCCTCGAGATTCTCCTAAATTTAAAATAGAAAGGTTCATTTATTATAACTCGGTGCTTTGTTTGCCTCGAGATTCTCCAAGATTTAAAGCATAAAGATTCATCTTTTAGAACGCGATGCTATGTTGCCTCGAGATCCATATGAATTTAAAAGAGAACGGTTCATGTTTTAGAACTTAGTGTCAGCTCGACCAAACTCGGACTTGAGATTTTTAAATTTGAGCCTGATTTTGCCTCATTTAGTGAAATTCATCTTGGATTCGTATAACATTTGACCAGTTTTCTGCGTGCACTCACGTGGTTGGCCATATAGGCTATGATTGGGTTAAATGAAATCGTGTACTCGATACACGACTTTGCTTTGAACTTTAACCTTTTTTTTTTGTTTTGTTTTTCATGGCTATGATTGGGTTAAATGAAATCGTGTACTCGATACACGACTTTGCTTTGAACTTTAACCTTTTTTTTTGTTTTGTTTTTCATTAAAACGTACCCTATTTTTGTTATTAATTTGAAAAAGAACATTATTCTTGAAATTAACTCTTTTCTCTAGTCAATCTAAAATGGACAATTAAACTATGTTAATTTTAGTGTTTAAGTGACGTATCGATACGTATGTTGGTGTTTTTATTGATATATTTGATAATAACCAAAATTTGATGTAATTGAATAATTGAATTTTCTTTTTGTTGTGAATGATTTAGATCCATGGGTTATGTGGCTCGATTTATAGCAAAGTTTATTAACTTTAAATATGTGGTATTGTATGGAACCCACCCCACCATTTTTTTCTAATAGATTATGAAGTTTTATCCAAATATATTGGATATTATGTGTTAATGTCCCACAAATCAATTGGAATTTCCAAAGGCTAAAAGTCCATTTCACCCAAACCTTTCATGTTTTCTTGTCTAATTTTTTTCCCCTTTCTTTTAGATATTCTGAATCTCTAATATCTTTATCCTAAAATATAGAGAGGATTTTCTAAGTCCATAGATTATTAAAAATCTTTTGTACAACCTTTTCGTCGATAAATTATTTATTGATGAAAAGGATTTCAAGGGCAAATCACTCTTACAAACGTAATTATTGAGTGAGAAATTTTGAATCTCAAAAATATGTTTAATGCTAAAATAATACCTGAATCCAACTAATTGAATTCAAGGGCCAAATCTATGAACAAACCAAATCCAAGCCTATAAAAAATTTATGTAAATAGAGGTCTTACCCTTCATTTGAAAAGAGGAAGGAAGAAGAGTAGAAGAATTGAAGGCTGAAACTGGAGCACTGTATTGCAAAATATATAACTCCAAGCTATGAAAGCTTTGAAAATTTCTAAGTTAACTCTCTTGAAACTCCTAAATTTTGAAGACTGAAACTTTAAAGTTCTAAAGATTTAAATAATATAACTTTCTCGAAGTTGTATAGTCAATCCAAGACGATCAACAAATCAGAGACTATTTCAAATTGTTCAACAAGCTAAAGACAATGCTCAAAGAAGATCAACAAGTTCAAAGGTCTGTCCAAAATATCAAATACAATTTCAGTATAGTGAATACAATCTTTAATATTTTTTTTAGTATTTTATATATTATTTTAGAAAAATTAACAAATCATTATAAAAAGATGAATTCTAATTTAATGTGAAATAAAACAAAATTACACATTTAAAATTTCTAAGAACTTAATCAATAAAAAATAAGTTCTAGAACTTACACTCTAGAGACTTGAGAGATTGATAATTGTTGAATTCCTTGCTTATTTTCTAGATTTTTTCCTTATTAATTCTAGAATAGCTATGGAAAGATTATGGGAATGTTTTCCTTTTTTACTAAATCTTTTCCTTTTTTATTTCATTGTTTAC